>PVIR01038555.1:0-12956 GCA_004026965.1 Petromus typicus | reverse complement strand
GGGCCCTTGCGCTTGCAAGACAGGCGCCGGAACCACTGAGCTAACTCCCCGGCCCTGAGATCAATTTTTATTAAATGGTTGTTTGACTTGTTTCTCTTTTTTTGAATATTAGCTAGCATTCATATTTTCATGTAGACAGTACTGAATTAGAGAAAGCTTGGGATTCATCCATTCATAGAAACAGCAGTGGGTGGGAACAGAGGTAGAGAAACCTGGGTAATAACCCATTCTACAATCTCCAAGTAAGTATTTTAGTTTTATCATAGTTTAGTGGTGATGATGACACTAAAATAATTTCCTGAAGCAAGGGTTGATAGGAAGCCAACTTTTTTTTTTTTTGAGACAGGATATCACTTTGTCGTTCAGGCTGATCCTGAACTCAGCAGTTCTCCAGCCTCTGCCTCCCGAGTGCTGGGATCACAGGTATGAGTCACTATACCTAGCACTGTGGTATGTAGTACTGATTACTGGAGGGTGTGTGTCACCACCCAGCATTCTTGTATGTGGTTACCAGGGATTGAACCCAGGACCTTGTGCTTGCAACGCAGGTGCGGGAACCGCTGAGCTAAATCCCCAGCCCTGGTAGCCAATTTCTTAAAACCACAAATTCCACTTATTGCATTGAACTCTGCTGTATTACACACAAAATGTTCAGCAAAACACTTTCTTTTTTCTAGATTTATATCTGTCACTCTTTTCCCTTAGGTATGGATGAACGTGGAGGTACGACATCTTGGGGAACAAGTGGTCAACCAAGCCCTTCCTATGATTCATCTAGAGTAAGTTTTCTTCTTAACTCTTAATTGAAACTAACAGTAATTGGGCTGAGTAAGAAATTTCATCTCTAGGGGCCAGGGATGTAGCTTACTTGCCTGCTTGACAAGTGCAGGGTCCTGAGTTCACACCCCAGTGTGTGTGGAGCGGTTTTTTTTTATATAAGAACTAAATTTCATAAAAGAAATAGTGGTTAAGTTATTTTTATAAAAGTAGAATACCCAATTTCTTCATAGTAGATATAATTGCCATATTATGCACAGAGTTCCTTGTATTTCTTACACTGTAAAAAATAATATTGCTAGGCGTGGTGGCACAAGCTGGTAGTCCCAAAACTCTGGGAGGCTGAGGCAGGAAGATCATAAGTTTAAGCCCAGACTGGGCAGCTTAGTAAGGCCCTGCCTCAAAGAAGATGAAAGGATCTGTGTCAATGTCATCAGCAAGAAGATCCTGGGTTCAGTCTCCAGGACTTAGTTTCTTGGTGTTGTTGCTGTCCTTGGACCCACAACTGTGCTTTTCACTGTTGATTCCCACGTGGCTTACTATGCTCTCTCCATGCTCCCACACCTGTTTCTTGGTTTGTTTATTTGCTCTGAGAGATGCCAGTATCTTCCAAAGCACCAGCTCTCCACTGCCCTCTCCAGTCTTGCTTCAGTAGTCAGCACCTGAAACAGGGACTCTGTTGCCCTCTCTTTTGGAAGCATATCCAAACAGATGTTAAGAGATGCCATTTTAGGCTGACAGTTAAAATAAAATCAAGCTCATGTTTCATACACTGAAAGATCAAAAAGTCAGTCTTTTCCAGGAAAAAAAAAAAAAAAACAACAATAGAAAAGAAACCAAAATCCCTAAACCATTTCAAAATAATACTAGGAAATGGAAAATCAGATTACAGTGGAATTAAACACTGCTTCTTCTCAGGCTTACTAGTGATCCAATGAGATTAAAAGATACTTTCCAAAAGACTATACTTTGTATAATGAATAATTTTTCATTTCTCTCAGAATAAAGAGAAACCAAGAAAAGCATAAAAATTTATTAAAACTTAACCCTAGAAGCAAATTGAAATAGAAGGAATGGTGAATGTGTGAGTAAAGATCACAATCTCAATGTGGGTTACATTCTTTTGTGTTGAAAAATGCTGGAAAGGACTTTTTAAAATAGGAGATGTTACTGTTATATTTAAACAGAGTTTATACCCAAGTTCTTAAAATATTTTATGAAATACTGAGGTAGTCATATGGAACTGAAAAAAATACCCACAGAGATAGGTAAACATGTGGTTTTATGTTTGTCTTTTGGAAATGGAAGGCTGAAAAACTTGTGTTCTGGTATAAAGAACTGTTCTGGGTATCCTAAGATTTGGGCTTTACTCTCAACACTGGTAGGAAATAGCTGTTTAATCTTGGAAATACTGTTTTATGTTGATGATAGTTAAACTCCCTAATGTTGAAAATTTTTTCCTTCTTTAAAAGTTTTGATTTTTAGAATAATATTATAAATGGATCAGGCAGGTTTTCTGTTTAAATTTGCAAATAGTGGTTTTATGTAGTAGAAAAGTCACAGCAATTATGAATATTGTTGGAGTTTTTTCTTTCAAAGGCTTGAGTTGCTGTAAGAACATGTTACCTGAAATACACTAAACAGTTCCTTGGACTCAGTAGTTACTTCCTTTATATTCAACCATTAAGGTTTTTTCCACTTCATAAAATTTTAGGAGAAAAACATTTTTTATTTGAGTTTATCAATACATTTTAGATAAACGTTATGATGACATTCAACATTAAAAATTTGTACTTGTACATGATATGTTTAAAAACAGACACTTTTGTAATTTATGGGCCTGAAATTAAGTACATCTCCAAAAATGAAAGCCAAAAATCTTGCTTTTAAGTGTACATTGTGCACAGTGAACAGTTAAAATTGATTCTATAGTAAACAGGTATTCCTTTTATAAAAACAACCTGGAATCTCTAGATGTTCTCAGTCTCCTATAGAACCACACACACATTCCTGCTTGTTCTTTGGAATCAGATACTGAATGTTGTTCTCACTGAAATTCACTCTTCTTCAGCATCTTTTCTTTTTTCTTAGCCACATAATAAACCTACCATGGTTATATTAAGTACTTAATAAGAACTTATGTTATTGGTTCAGTTTATTTTCTCCCTTGAGCTTTTCTTAACAAGAGAAATATGGTCATTTTTGCAGTCTCCCTCTTTGTTTCTTTGTAGGAAAATTATCAACTTGTAGTTTTCTATTATTAAACACCCTTCACTACCTTATTATTTTTCCTTCATAGCAAGTTGCATTATTCAAAAATAATTTCATTTTCAGTAAAACACTTTATTTTACTTTTTATAAGATTTGAAAAGGCTTAAGTTCCTCATTCAAAATGGTATTAGATAACTGAAATGTTAGTGCTTTGTGGAGTTATAAAACATGCTTTTAATTTGTATGAATTAAACTATCTGACCTCTTATTTGACCTTTTCCTGCCCCCATTCAAAACTCTGTGATTTTTTTTGTTAATGTAAATCATCATCTGGCATGAGAACTCTGTTGATACTGTATGCCACAAACATGTTAGTGCACAGGAATGATGATAGTCATGTAGCTTGAACTTAGTATTTAAAAACAGCTTTTCAAAATAAATTTTTGCTGTGTACATTTTCTACTTATAGGTACCATCTTTAACTTTGATCCAAAGATCCTGTTCAGCTCTAATGATCTTGGTGCTAAGTTGCTCCTCTTGTGTACACACTTACCCAAGTGTGCCTGGCCTCACATTTTTCCACATCAGCTAAGTCTGGAACAGCAGCACTCTAGCCAGATGTGACTGTCCTTGCTCTTACTATGTCACAGTGTAGAGGTGATTAAGTTCTTGAATATTTGAACTGCTCATATCCCAGTTAGTGAAGTGTTTTTGAGGTAGAAACAGTAATTGTAATCACAGAAGCAACAATAGACATGTTCAGCATTCTTAGGAAATGTGGATTAAATCATGTTTGCAGCATTGTTAAGGGAAGAAGTACTGTCTTTCTGATTTGTTCTTATAGACCTCTGTCTTTAATGAACTTGGTTGCTGTCCTGTTGATCTCTTCTGCCCACTAGTACAGAACAAAAAATCACACATACAAACAGATAACAGAAGCATCATAATAAAGCATTTCCAGGTTTAGAAATTTGTGAAAGTCTTGGTGAAGGTAAATCACCTGAGACAAATGAACAATTTAAATTTCAGGTACCGTAGACATAAGCAAGAGGCATAGTTAATGAATTTTTCCTCTTCCTCTCTTATCCTTAAGGGCAAAGAATTGTTTTCTGTGATTAATATTGTATCAACCACAAAGGCCAGAAAATGATTATTTTTCTTTTTAGTACAGTGTTAATGATTTATTCTGTTTTCAGCGATTATTTTCTTCTTACTACTGTTATGGGTCTGGACAGTTTATTAAAACTCTCTGTACTTGATTCATCTGTAAATAACAGTAATAGTAGCTACCTCATAACATTGTTATAAAAACTAGAGGCTGATAAAGTGCTTAGAGCAGTGTCTTGTACATATTGAGTGCTGTGCGAGTGTTGGCTTTAAATCTGTTTCCAAAAATTCATTTTCAGGATCTGTATTGTAACAATTACACAAATTTAAATGGATGAATATATATTTGCAAATATGTGGCATTCTGAGTGTGACAAGTAAGAATTATTTGCTGACTTAATCATACTTAGCCATTGCTTTTTGATTTGTAAAGGACACAAAGTTAGTTTTCCTTTCTTTTCAATTATCCATTTCTTTCGTGGGAAAGTGAAAGTTTTTTTCCTGATAAACATTGATATAAAAGTTTTTTTTTTTCCTGTCTAGTACAATGTTTTATATATAATGATGGTTTCTATATATTCATGAGGTATTATCAATTTGGTGAGTAATCATTAGATTGTACTAGGTTAATTGGATTTGGATGCCGAGGAAAGAAAGGATTAAAATACATTTAACATGAGGAAGCCCGAAATATGTAATGGTGGTATTAATGATAATAAGTCTTTCTTCTGTGCTTATAGTTACTGTCCTGATCATCAGCTTTGAAGTGAATATACTAAAGTACCATTGAGATTTCCACCTGGTGGAGGGATATGCAGGGTCCACATGAGAGGTGTTTCTTGTTGAAACTCTAAAGATGCAGTTTTTCATTTCTTCATTTATTGGCAAAATTTGAGTTCACTGATGGAAACTACTAATAAGAAATACATTTACATGGGCCAGCAGTGACAAGGAATTGTTATTTAATCAGAAGCATTTTCTAGTTTGCAAGTGATTGTTGTAATTATACTTTGGGGGAGAAAAACAAAAGCCAGCATTGAGTTGAATAGAGTTTTAGTACTTTTTAAAAAGCTTGTTATAATTCCACCATATTGTTTTCTTCTTGTAATATGAATGCAGAGTGAGATGATGGTTATTTTGTTTTGCTCTCTCTTACACATATTGTAGTATCATAGAATTTTCAAAGCTGACAACTGTATTATCATTATTTCTAGTTATTGTATTTCATAGGTGAAAAATGGGGGGTCATGGACTGTTTGAGATAGTCTGTATTCAGTTTTGTGCTGTCTTCCCAAAATAAATAAGATCTTTTTAGACTTTATGACTAAGCAGTGACAACCTCTGGCCAGAAATCAGTTGTTCTAACTCTCATGCTACTGCCTTAATGTTTCCCAAAAAACTGTCCTAAATATTTTCCCATTTCCTGAGAGAGAATAAAGATGGAAACAGAAATGAATCTGCAAAAGAGGACATGATACAGAAAATTTTACCTACCAACTATAGTGTATTGTGAAGTAGCTTAGTAAAATACAAATTTTTTTCCCATTATTTTTCATTTGTAGAGGTTATGTAATTACTAATACTACCTACTTCACTAAAGTTTTAGATGGAAACTTGTTAATGAAGAAAGAGAAAACGTATTATGTGTTAATGAGTTGGCTTTCAAATATTTCACTTAGCCGCTATATATGACTCAGCACAATGATTTTTTTATTAAAGGGTAAGTAGTAGGTATATTTTGAGATATTTCCTTTGAACCCTTGCTGTCACTTCTATTCCCCTATTGCATGAAATGGCTTGAGGGCACAGTTTATTTAAAAACCACTAGCAGTGGGCATGTCACATAACATGTGTTAGTAACATAGGTGGAGAGCAACAACCTGACAGCAGGTGAGAACAGGAAATGTGAGAGAGAGTAGAAGGATTTGATGGTGTTCCAGTCTTCTAAATTTTGTACACAAAATCACATGGGAACTTGGAATAAGGAAAGCAAAAATAAATACAAACTCAACTGAAGTAAGTATTTAAATAAGTAAGTAAGTATTTAAATATAAGTAAATATAAGTAAATATAAAAGTAAAATATAAAAGTAAAATATTGTGGTTTAAAGGATGAATCCAAAATGACAGGGAGACAAGAATAGGAAGACCTGGAAAGATTAACTGCATAGTCCACTCATGATGAAATTAGACTTGGAGCAAGATGATAGATGTCAGATTGCAAAGATGTGACTAAAAAAGCAAACCATCCCCTTCCCCATTCTCATACACAAAGTATCACAACTAGCTGGGGAAGGTGAAAAGTCATGTAGATGCACTCCTTCCACAGAATGACGATTCTTGAATTAAATTCCATGTACTTTTTAGAGGAAAAGTCTAGTTGTGTGAATGAAAATAGCTTATATTCATTGTTCCCCATTTTTCAGTACTCATGGGCAATGGGGCTTAGTATTGCTTTCTTTCTTATAGGGAAACACTTTAAAGTATAATTTGCTATTTGTACTTTTGAAGAAGTAAAGGATGTAGATTTTTGTATTACCTGGAGAAGTTCAAATGAAATAATTAGAAAGGACACACAGATTTTGAAATAGTATTTTATGCCTCTTGATCTCAGGTATAAAACACACGATGAAGCAGTTAAATAGCAAAGCAAGACAGAGGAACAGAGAATTAAAGTAAGTGATTTTTTATATATTAACATCCATGTTCCTATTAATCTGTTTTGTTATGTAACTGCTCCTTCAGAATGTTCTGAATGTGAAGAAAACTATTGGCAATAAAAAGTTGTACTTTAGAGTTAAGTTTAAACTCTCAAAACAAAAGGGCACTTGCTTCGAAACTGTTACATGTATCTCATCAGAGAAGGAAAAATGAAGTTAGGATAATATAGCCGCCTTTAAATTTCTTGGCAGCATATACTTCATGTGAAAGAAATCACCTATTGTATCACCCATCATTTCATTATAACTCAGTCAAAGCTTCTGTTTTTCCATTCTTCTTAAAGACAAGACTTGTTGAGTTGCTCTATCAGAAATCTTTTTGGAAAGAGCTTTTATGGCAGTTTCTCACGTTACTGTGTTTCTCTTCACTTTTGACACCTGTAACACCTTTTCATGAAGTGATTTGGCCTTTAACATTCTCTTTTTCTTGTTTATGCTGTAATTTAACAAATAGAAATCAAAAGATATTAAGCTTTGAATCTTCGCATACTTTTTATAATTGTGGAGATCACTCTTATTTTCTGAGTTTAGAGATTTCTTACTTAGAGGAATAAAATACAGGATAAACCTAGCTGCACAAAATTTTTGGCTTGTGTAGCTTATTTGCATTAATATTGATAAGTATAACTAGCATTGATGTCACAATATAATTAATAGACTTCATTTTTACACCTTACCTTCTCTCATCTTCATTCTAGCTCACTGAGAAGCCTTTTTCAAGACTCTCTTTGTTTTAGAGATGAGGAAATTGAGCCCCAGAGAAGGTAGATAATTTCCCAGATATTAAATATTTAGGAATGGTAACTTGGCTGCTTTTATTGACTCTTTAAATTGCTGTCACTTTTTACCGTATCACCTTTGCCAAAGTATAAGAGATCCTTGTTTTATTCTTACTTCTTTAAGCCTTTAGGTACTCTACAAATTGTAAGGTAATTAAAATACTGTTATCACTTTTTAAATAAAATTGTCACTTATAATTTATATGTAAAACAAATCAACTGCCAACGACAACAGAATAAGCCATAAGATGAATAAGTAAATTTGTGTTCAGGTTTTACTTTCATGTTTGTTTTGAATAAGCCAGTAGCTTAGCCTCAGATTTCTAATGCAAAGAGGTTTTTCTTGTGAAAAGTATGTGAGAATTAATTTAGAAGTTTTATAAATATGTGGCACATATCTGGAATCTGTAAGTATTTGTACCTTTTTATTACATTAAGTCTCCTAAAAAAGTTATGTACAGTATTTATATCTGCAAAGTACGGAGTCACATTTGGAATTTTAAAAGTCTTGAGTGCTCCTTGGAAAGGCATCTGTTTTGAATTCCTAGAGTATGTCCTGAGTACAGTGGTAGGTTCTTAAGGATTTTAAAGCCCAACAAGAAATTCTGTAAGTCACAAAAAACAAACTTTGCTTGTATTATTAAAATGATCAGAAAAGTTTTCTGCATTATTAGTAAAGAAAGTTTAAAAAGGAAAACAGGAGAAAGAGGGATCTTCAACTCACTACACTCATGGAATTTCAGGAGGTATCAGTGAGGTGCCTAAGCAGATTTATGAGGCAGAATCAAAGAAGCACGCATTCACAGAAAATGCTGTGGAGGCCTTTGAGAGAGGGGCACATTATGGTCTGGGGCTAGGAATACTTACTGTCTTGGTGGGTGTCCCCAGCCAGGACTACTAACCCAGGATGTGTACTTCTAGTGTTTGTCAGATTTCCTGTGGTGTACTAGGTTAGGCTGCATATGAAGTTTACTCTCAGGTCCCCACTTGATAGTGTTGTTTCCTTGATGGTGGAAGACCAAGGGATTTGAGGAGAAGGTCCAGATCAGTTTACAGACTTATTGTATCTTTAAGACTCATAAGGAAGTTTTTTGGATTGAATTTCTTAAATAAAAAAAAAGCATAATATCCTCTTGGATGTCTTTGTGCCCTGAAACTATAATTTCTAAAGAGTATGTTTTAAAAACTATGATTTTCCTTTATTATATATTTCTTCTAACTCACCTTATGACAAAGTATAGATTTCATACAGTCAAAGGAGAGGTATCAGTTTCTCAAATCTGTTTGAAGAGTTATATATTTCACAAGGTAGTTTTAAGACCTAAATGAGGTTTTATATGCAAAGGATTCCCTGATCAATACATGTTAGTTCCTTTTGTAGTGTACTTCTTTTGTCACATACTGTGATAGTTTTATTCTGAGAATAAAAGGCCTGAAATGTTTCTGTTCATGCTATAAAATGAAATAATTATTTTAATTTTATTTCATACAATAGTTCTTTTATTCTCCATATGAGATACAGTATATTCTTGTTGGTTAATATAGAATTTGTGATTAAGCAGTGAAGCCTCAGCTGTGCTGAACCATATACAGTCATGCATCACTTACTGGCAAGAATGCTCTGAGAAATACGTCTTTAGGTGAATTCTTCACTTGGTGTAGCCAGCCACAGCCCTAGGCTATGTGATTGCTGCTAGTCTTCACTGTGGATAGTCTATCACCACACTGAACACCGAAGACAAGTGTTTAAGTATTTGTGAATCTAGCCATTAAAAAGTATAGTATAAAAATGCCACATCTATACCATTACCTACCATGGAAGGAGCTTTAGGAATGAAGTGGCCCTGGGTGAGTCAGTGAGGAGTGGGAGTGATTGTGAAGGCCAGGATGTTGCTATGTATCATGTTGTAGTGTGTAAACACTGTGTACTTAGGCTGCACTGAACATTTAAGTGTTTTTCTTTAATAATAAATAAACTTTACCCTAACATTTTTACTTTATAGACTTAATTTTTAACTTTTTTTTGGGGGGGGACAGGGTCTCTCTTTGTAGTTCAGGCTGGCCCTGAGCTCAGCCTCCAACTCATATCACAGCAGTCCTCCTGCCTCTGCCTCCCGAGTGCTGGGATTACAGGTGTGAGCCACCATGCCCAGCACTGTGGTATGTGGTACTGATTGCTGCTGGGAGTGAGTCTCCACACCCAGTATTGTATGTGGTTACTGGGGAATCGAACCCAGGCCCTTGCGTTTGCAAGACAGGCACCGGAACCACTGAACTAAATCCCCAGCCCTTAATTTTTAACTTTTGACTTGGAATAACACTTAGTTTAAAACACAAACACATTGTGCAGCTATACAAAAATAGTCCTTATATCCTTATTCTCTAAGCATTTTTCAGATTTTAAAACTTTGAAAGGTTTATTTTTTGTTGTTTCTTTCCTTTTTAAGCCTTTTGTTAAATTCAAACTGCAGAGACACGCACTAGCCAAAGTCTCTTCAGTGTCAGGATTGTCAACATTACTGTCTCCCACACCATGTATTTATTGCCTCACTTATAAGGTCTCTGGCATAATCTGGGAGTATCTCTCCCAAGAGACTGCCTGAAACTTTTCCTGAGGAGCAGTCACTGTTTCAGAATATGTCTGTGGTGCTTTGTGTGATTTGTTTCTTTTTTAAACCATAGATTTGCTTGTATGTAGATAATGTACGTGAAAATTTCTATTTATTAGTAAAAATATTGTGTTGCAGTGTATGCCTTCCAAGTATTTTAAGGACTTCTTGAAATCTGCCAGAGCTGTTGCTACACTTTTTTAGCAGGGGTAGGAGAGTTTTTTCTCCTCTTTCTTCAGCCATGCATTCACTAGGCAGTGCAACTGTTTCGGCACCATTTTGTTCTTACAAGACCAGTGTTTGAAATGCAGACTGCTGTTGACTGCAAAGCCATTAAGTGCTGCCTGACCTGTGTCTTTTTTTCAGTTGGTGACGCCATTATATCTCATTGACTTTCTTCAATACTGTTTGTGGATTCTTATGATACTTTCTTGTCATCTTTTTATTACTTGTTTTATTCATCTCTTGTTATGTTAAATTACCCCAAACTTAGTGGCTTAAAATAACTTTATTTTCTTGCTTTTTCTGGGAATGAGAAGTCTAGCATAGCTTCCCTTGCTCTTCTCTGTGGGGCCTCTCATAAACCTGTAGGGGGTGTTGGTGAGGGTGGGACCTCTTTGACTGGGCTGACCAAACAAGACTGCTGTCAAGCACATGTGTGTGTTGCTGGGATTCACTTTCTCTGGGTTCATAACTAAGACCCTAAGTTTCTTGTTAGTGGTAGACTGCCTTCAATGTCCAGAACATGACTAAAAATTGCTTATTCAGCAGATCTTTGGAGTCTTGATACCTTGTTCACTATTCCATAGTGTCTTTCCTTAGTATATAAACACTCTCTAAATATTTGGCTAGTGAAATTTTGTAATCATTATCTAAGAACCTGTTCTTCAGTAGAGTAAAATTAGATAATTTCCTCTGATTAGTTGTGTGATTTTAGGCATGCCACGGATTTTTGCTGAAACATTTTTTTGCTAATCTTCCTATCCTTGCAAGGTTAAAGCAATATTAGTAATACTAATAAAATTTATTTGCCATCCAGTCTTACTATTTTCTGATTGTACTGTGGAGTTTTCAAAAGCTACCAGATATTGTGTTAGTTGTAACAGCTGTAGAAATGTATGTTCTGTTCTTGCTTTTTTTTTTTGCAAGTTTAATTTGTAACATGGAAAATATCAACAAGTATATTCCATATAGGTAAACTTCTTTGGGTTTCTCATATATTTTAAAAGTGGAAGTTCCAAGGCCAAAGATATTCTGAAAACTTGAGACTGGCTGGGTTAGTGGAAATGAGTCTGTTGAATGTCTACCCTATTGTCAGATTTCTTGTTGCTGAAGAAAGAAAAAAATATTAACTTGATCAGCTGTCATACTAACTGAAGTTAAATTTCTTCTGTACTATTCTGATTTTGGAAAAGTTGCTTAATTTTCATAAGACAATTTTTTCATATATGAGATGGGAGAAATGTAGTATTAAATATATAGATTATTACTAGTTAAAACTGATAAATGTATGAAAGTGCAACAACACTAGAACTAGTAGTCAGAAGTTAGTTGAGGTGATCGTGGTGCCACAGAGTTGTGCTTTTTGGCATTTGTTTTCTAATTAGTTACCTGTTTTAAGTTTGCTTTCAGACTTCTTGAGCAAGTGTTAATGCTGTTTCTTTTGTCTACTTGGCAGTGCTTTCTGCTTTTATATTCCCTCTTGAAGTTGTGCTGGTAATACTTACATGGTTTAATCTGATCAGACTCAATCCAAGAAATTTTGAAGTTGGCAGAGAGATTGAGGCTTTCTTTAAAATTTCATCGGTTATGGCATCCTGCCTCATAAGCTAATAATTCTAATAAAACCTTAGAAGTGATAATGTGGCATAGCTTCGATCTCATGAGAAAGTTCTTCAGTTTATTTTTGCTACTGTTTTTCTTCCAGACTCTAAGCTCTTTGAAGGCAAAGACTGCTTTATTAATCCCTATATTCTCACAGTGAACTGACACATTATAGGCAGTAATACATACATATACATATGCATTGGCACACTTCCTGATGCACCTTTTGTCTTTTTAATTTTGTAAGTAACTACATAAAAATAATAGAAAATGATAGATAAAAGATAAAAGAGCTAGGTCATAGGAAGTAGTGAAATGAAGAGAAAGACCAAGAGATGGCAAGACAAGATTAATGAGTGTCCACCAACCTGTTTAGTGGAATCAAGGGTAGAGATTGGTAGCACACATTGAAAGTATTCAAACTCAGAGCAGATGGACAAATACAGTATAATCGTTTTTAATTATTGCTATTATTAAAGCATTGTTTGATTCCATAAAAATATGTACCACTGTTGATATTAAAGTGGCTCATCTACCAACCTCTGTTAAGAATTTTATTTAAATAGAGTGTGCTCATGCCTGTAATCCCAGCACTCAGAAGGCAGAGGCTGGAGGATTGCCAGAAGTTCAGGGCTAGCCTGGGCTACATAGTAAGTTCAGGCCAGCCTGAACTACAAAGTGAGACCTTGTCTCAAAAAAACTAAAAACTTAATAAATAAAGAATTTCATTTAATGGTCAAAAATTGAAACCTTTCACACTAAGATCAGGAACAAGACAAGGGTGTCCTCTCTCACCACTTCTGTTCAATATAGTTCTGGAAATATTAGCCATAGCAATTAGGCAAGAGAAAGAAATAAAAGGAATAAAGATTGGAAAAGAAGAAGTTAAATTGTCATTATTTGCTGACGACATGATACTCTTATCTAGAG
>PVIR01038554.1:0-14512 GCA_004026965.1 Petromus typicus | reverse complement strand
AGGAGGAGTTGAGAACAAGGGTCAGCACAGTATGGCCTGCAGGCCAAGCTGCGCCTACTGCTTGTTTTTACAACTGGTGTGCTACCGGCACACAGTCATGCATGTGTATTTACGTGGTGCCTGTGGCTGGTTTCACACTGTAGTGGCAGAGATGGATAACAGAGACTGTGAGGCTCACAAATCCTAAAACATTTATACCTGGACTTAAAGTTCACTGAGGCCTGATTGACAGCAAACAACAATCCAAACTGTAACACTGTCAATCCACATGTAAAGGCCTCCACGGAACCCTAATCAATGACCAGGACAAAAAATTGTTCTGAACACAGAAAACCATCTGGTAGCATAATTACTACCTCCCATTAGCATCAAGTCATGCAGTCAGTGGTACATTTAGTGTTTTTGCTAACCAAAGGAAAAAAGATGATCTGGTAGGAGAGATGTTTCTCCCAGTTTCTGACTCCCAGCCCATATCAGTCCATTCACCCAGCAGGCACCAGCTTTCATTTGAGCATCTTTTCTCTCCTACAACCCTACTCCTAGGGGTCAACAGACCCAACCGTTCCAGCTCCTCAGCCCTTCGTTTAGCCTGCCCTGTGCAATTTGAACTCTGCTGTGCTTCGGCCCATCATCATCGCTATTAATAAAATCAGAAAGGATAGGAATAGTAACATTTTAAGCCAATAATATGGCCAAGTGCTGAGTACTGTAATAAAAGGCTATTGGTATCATGGGAATATAGAAGTAATAGCTCAATGTTTAGGGGGTGTTGCGGCTTGTGTTTAGATGTCCCCCTAAAGCCACATGGGGTCCTAGGTGAGGCTTTTTCAGAGGTGGTTGAATCTAGAGTGTATGATTTGGGGATTATGGGCCTGGGATCACTAACCCACTACACAGAGTGGTTTGGCACATCCCTAATCCTGGTAGCCTGGATACAACAAAAGGTGCAGAAAGACACTGTTAACATTCTCTTGTTGCTTTTGCTACTTTGCGTGTGCCATATTGTTTCTCCTCTGTGATGTCTCTCTGCCATTCCATCCTGCCTTCAGGCCAGCTAATTATGGACTGAAACCTCTATAAATTGTGAGTTAAATAAACCGTCCTTTCTCTAACTCTGGGTGTCAGATTCAGCAATGAGAAAAGTAACTAAGACAGGGAGCCCAGCCCAGGAGGTTTGCACAGGAAATGAGGACTCATTCACTTCATCCTTCTTACCCAGACTGCTATGTCTCCTTTCAGGCCTGCTCCTATTCTGCTTGGCAGGCTCCTACCTGCATGTCAAAACCTTGCAGAATGGTCTCCTCCCTCCATGACTTTCCCTGACCTCTGCAAGTCAAGTAATTAGCAAGTGCTTCTGTGTTTTCTTGGCGTTGTTTTCTCCCTTGCTACATAATGGAAGTGGTACAATAATTATTGTCTGTGATATTTACACATGGTGGTGATGGCTTGACTGTTTACTATGTGTTAGATACTGGGCAAAGCACTTCATAGTCAATCCATAACACTGGACCCTGAACTCTGATATATTCATTTTTATCTCCCCCATAAACAGCAGTCCCTTCCATGCAAGAAGTGCTTGTAAAATTAATGAAGTAATAGTGTGGTGCACCCTATCCTAAAGATTCCTGTTTCCTGTTTTTTCTCACTCAGACACTAACCTGTGCACTTCTATTGTTCAGATTTAGTATGTAAAATCCCAAGTGAGTTGATGTTAAGACACAGAGATTTTTCCAGATGAGGCTGGCCCAGTCAGTTGAACCTATTAAAAGTAGTTTGTAGAAACCAGAGAGATTCCAAGAATAGAGGGATTTAACATACTAAAGCCCATAAGAAAAGGGTGGCATCAGTCCTACAACTACAAGGAGTTGAATTAAAACGTCCAGGGAGCCTGAAAGGCAACCATAGTCCCACATTTCAGCCTCAACTAGCACCTTGGTTTCAACCTAGTGAGGCCATGAGCACAGAATCTAGCTGCCCTGACCAGACTTCTGACCTGTGTAACTGTGAGATAGGAAATGTGTATTACAATATAAGCTGCTATGCTTGTGGTAATTTGTCAGCAACAGACAAGAGGTTTTCAATCCTATGGAGACGTTGGTGGTCAAGTTGTGGACCAACGGTTCTGCTGAGTTTGAAAGAAATCAGTGACAGCTCTGATGTTGCTCCATGGAGGAGTCATGGCTAACTTCTATGCCTATCCACAAAAGGACCTAGAGTTTCATGAAGAAGCTAATGTCCTACAGTAGCTTGAGTGTTGGACAAAGAATAAGCAATCTACATGGTCAGGCCCAGCTGTGCCACTGCCTCGATGTGTGACTCCACCGAGTCATCTTAGATCTCCGAATCACAATCCTTTCATCCTTCAGATGGGGATAAAAGCATTTTTGTAAAGGTCTTACATATTCAAAAAACTGAACTTGGGATGTTACCATTTTAAGGTATCGGTGGGGAAACAAATCAAATTTATAAAAACGGTTTATGATATAAAAAATTGAAGATAGATCCAAGACTTCCAGGAATAATCTATTTATACCTCTTTCATCTATTTCTTAGGACCATAAATGAGGTGAAAATAAGATAAAGGGTCCAATGAGCACAGCTGAGCTGCGGCCAACTCTGGAAGAAAGTGTGGGGTTCCTCAATCACCCCAGCACTGAGGGTTTCAGGAAGTGCTCTGCCAAGTTCTGAGACTAATCAAATTCAGGTGACTGGGCAGCCCTCCAAGGGCTCCAGACACAGCTGTTCCTTCCCTACCAAGAAGAAGGCTGCTTTTCCCTGCAGTTCCCCAGGAGAGTCATAATCATCATAAAAATAATGCCTCCAGTTCCAAAAGCACTTTTCAAATTACCTTCCCTGTATCAGTTTATTTCCAAGTGTTTATATCTGTTAAGGAAAAAAGATAAACTGTAAGTTTTTCTAGTGTCTCATCAAGAGAGAAGTTCCATTCAGTGAAGGAGAATTATCCATTATACAGAGCAGAAAGACTGAGGCTGCAGCGCCCGTGACATCCCAAGGTTACGCAGCTGCTTAGTGAGACAGCAATGCCTTTCCTTGCTGGTCTTGGCCACCAGTAACTCCAGGTCCTGGCCTTTAGTAGGAGTAGGGTCACTGTGCTCTTGTCCAATATAGACCAGGATCCACCTGAGCAAGGACTAAGCTGAAGGCGAAGAAGAATGGCTCACACTCACATTCCCACCTTGTGAATCAGACTCATCATACTATTCTAGAATCATGGTGCACTTGGAAAAGCCTTTTCCCCTAGGCTGCCAGCTATTCTCCAGGTGATACTTGCTGGCTGGTAAGCAGCAGAATCCTTCTCTGGTATCTTCATTGTGGAAGCTGGGACATGGAAAATACTGTGCAGAGAAGCTACTCACAAGATGCTCACAATACCCAGCAGGCAAATATTAATTAAAAGAGAGAAAGGGAGAAGGGGTCTTAGGGCTTGGAGCCTTAGGAGGCCTTTGAGTTTCACCAGAACCTGGGAAGGTAGGTGGGTCTCTCAATTCAGTAATGTTGGGAAAACAGGCAGCCATTCGGAACACTTAGTGTAGGAGCATCAAGTTAAACACCCCTGATCTTGAGCTGTGTTAGATTCTCTGGATCTTAACAGTTCTCAATGACTGTCGCCCTCTGTGGGTGGAACTGCTAAGTAATAAGAGAGGTTCCATCTATGTCTCCATGCTCATTGACAGCCTACTCTATGCTGAGCACTAGAGGTAAAACCCTATCCAGAAGGGCTGAATGATTCCTTTTCTTCTCAGGCAACTCATGGTCCAAGGGCATGCAGATAGTCAAACAATCAAACAAAGCCTCAAGAGATGTTAGGCTTCCACCCAGGAGAGCTACAGGAGCCAGTCTTGCATTTGAATGCTGAAAATGTGACAGTTACCATGAGGTCTGAAGAATGTGCAGGGGTTGAGGGGACAAGAGCAAGATAGGCTCTGAGTGGGAGTCTTTTGAATACGAGGGACCAAAGGCCAGCATGTCAAAAGTACAAGAATTTGTCACTGAGTGACACTGGAGAGCAAGTCAATGGTCAGTACATAAGGGCCTTGAGGGTCCTGAGAAGTTTGGACTTTACTCCAAGTATTAAGAATAAGATTTTCTCTGGTGTTTTAAGCAGCAAGTTGATATGATATAATTAATATTTTTTTAAAACATCACTCACACTGCTTTTTAAAGAACTGACTAGGAAGCCCAAGGAGACCCCAGAGGCAAGTGGAGGGAAAAAGTCCAGTTTAGACGTTGTTGTCATCACCTGGAATGAAGAAAGGTGTCCACATCACCCTTTGGATTAATTTCTCAAAGATGAATGTGGGTCCAACTGTGTGCGCTAGTCCCGAGGCCCTGGGGAAGTGGTTTTGTCTTTACACACTGTTGTATTATACTACTCCAGAGACATTAACCATACAACTCTATCATCTTATAATTTCAAATCACAGGCATTCAGAGAAGGGAGGCATAAGAGAGGAGGCAGGGCTGAATGATTCCTTTTCTTCTCAGGCAACTCATGGTCCCAGGGCATGCAGATAGTCAAATAATCAAACAAAGCCTCAAGAGATGTTAGGCTTCCACCCAGGAGAGCTACAGGAGCCAGTCTTGCATTTGAATGCTGAAAATGTGACAGTTACCATGAGGTCTGAAGAATGTGCAGGGGTTGAGGGGAGAAGAGCAAGATAGGCTCTGAGTGGGAGTCTTTTGAATATGAGGGCATGTGTCCACAGCCCATATGCCACCTGACCTTTCTTCTGTCTTCCTCAGAATTGTGTCCTTAGTCTTCAGTACCCTCAGAGAAGGAAAATAGTTGCCAAAGACTATGCTACTATAAATGGTTCACAACTTGGATATTTTAAGAAGTGAGAAAGCTCTCTCTTATTCTCAGGATAGCCATCTCAACATGGTGCCACCCAAGCCAACAAAAATATTTTCCTCTTATTTAAAGTTTGTCCTGCCAGGTGCTCCTTAATCCACTCATATGATCAAGTTTCATGTCAACCCTTCAGGAAACATGTCCCCCATGGCTTTTATGATTGGTGTTATGTCTCCTCCTTGGGTACCTGCATATGACTTAGCTTTGCTCCACTCTGCTGCTCTCATTTCTACTGTTGTCTTAATATGAAGTATCGTGTAGCATCATTCCCCACATCGCAAGCATAAAGAGTATTTTTTGGGTTTCTTTAAGAGAACATGGTTTTCCTAGAGTGAACAGTGATCTCCAAGAAGTTCAGACTAAGGAAAACACAGAAGGACATGAGAATAAGATGGGGGATGACAAACAGGGTCTGGAAAGCAGTTTGGAAAACAGAATAAGCCAGGTACTGCTCCAAAGACCCTATGATTTGTATAACTGAGGTTGGACTGGTGATGTATCAGATTAACATAAGCTTTTAGTTCATTTATGTCACCTTTTAAAAGTTCTGAGCTTGAGGGCCGTGTTAGAAAGGGCTTCACAGTACCATCACTGGGGGATGAAGCTGCCTTTATAAACTGAGCAGATGGAAAGAGAAATATAAGCCAACAACCTTCTCATGATACGGTTCAGGAGGCAATGATGCCATGTCTACATACCACACAAAATTACCCCAGGTAACATCCAAATCATCTGCAGTGTCTCTCAAAAGCTCTGGACTTGGAAATAACCTGGCCAAATGAGAGAGATCACAGTGGATCATGAGTAATCTATGCCCACCTTCATTATTTTGGGCATGAATGAGAATGGCTCAATTGTTGTATTTGCCTTTTTGATCTTTTCATTTCAACAAAAAAATTTTTTGTAGCAGCATGTAGGGGCAGAGAGAACAGTATCACTGACGGGCACACCTTCCACACTGGCTGGAGTGTAGATACTCTTGTTCCATTTCCAATACAGTTCCCCTTCGTCCTGGGACCTTTGAAGCCAGGAGAGTAATAAAGAGAAGACAGTATGACTAATATTTCTGGACCAATTACATGTGTTTTATCATGCATATAAATTAATTTGAATTCATATATATGTATATATGCACCAAAATGTGACATATATGTAACCAACACCTGGAAGGATGTCTATGCATGTTTTTGACTTCTGTGGAAAGGTGTTGACATAGAAGTGCTTTTACTGAGGTGTGCACGTGTACATATGTGTGTGTGTGTGTGTAGAGTGACTGTGAACACGTGCCCATGCACTCTGTCACTACCAAAGGGCAGCAACTCCTAGGCTCCCTGTCTGTGATAAGAAACGAAACACGGAATCCCTCTGACATTTGGATGTTCACATCTTGTTGACAGAAGGAAAGGATGTAATAGGTTTTGACAGCTCTGCTGACAGGGCTCAGCCTGGCCCCCAGCCCCTCCTCATGGCCTTCTGTGGCTGATGTGCATGCTTCTGATGCCTCTCCCCTTTGGCCTGCAGGTCCCTGTCTGGGCGCATCGTTGGTGGTGTCTGGTGGTTCTTCACCTTGATCATCATCTCCTCCTACACAGCCAATCTGGCTGCCTTTCTGACAGTGGAGAGGATGGTGTCTCCCATCGAGAGTGCAGAGGACCTAGCAAAGCAGACAGAAATCGCCTATGGGACCCTAGAGGCAGGATCTACTAAGGAGTTCTTCAGGGTAAGCCCACCCCTTATCCTGAGGCATTTCACAGGAGAACCACACTGCCATTACAATGTATAAGGGTGTTCAACTATTCTCAACCTTTCTGTCTTTGAAAAGCTCATGAGAGGAGTTTGCCTGTGAGACAAACATTCAGAGTTCCCCCTCAGAAGCCCTCTCCTCTGACACAGACTAGAACCCAAGGCTAATAGTCACATCTGGACAAATGAGAGAGATCACAGTGGATCGTGAGTGATCTATGCCCATCTTCATTGTTTTGGGCATGAATGAGAATGGTTCAACTGTTGTATTTGCCTTTTTGATCTTTTCATTTCAACAAAAATCTTTTTTGTAGCAGCATGTAGGGGCAGAGAGAACAGTACCACTGATGGGGACACCTTCCACACTGGATGGAGTGTGGGTATCTTGTTCTGTGCTCTCGCAGGAAGCCCCATATCCTGTGCACAGATATAGGCTCCAGATTGCTCTCAGAGGCTCTGAGAGGCTGGCACTGATCTCTTGATCAGCCTGAGTAAGAAAGGCTTGATGAAGAAATTTTCTACAGACCCTGGAAATACACATTTCTACATTTGCTTCCAAGCTCCCACACTGTTTCAGACCCCTTCCCCATGCTAATCTATGTGCATTCCCTGGGAGCTGCAAAGGATATCAAAGACAGCCCCTTCTCTGTTCCCGCAAGGACTTATGGGTCTAGTTAGCAATCAGCTAGGAATAGTTTATAGATAAGGTTGGGACATTGATCTTTGATTTCCCTTCAGTATCCCAGCAGGAACTCAGGGAATGTGCGTTAATCTGGTGAATAAGAAGATATTATATTGGAAAAGTAACTGGATTAGGCAATCTGTTCAATAGTGCCAGGAGAGAGAGACAAGGTGGAGTGGGAAGCGACAAAACACGTCTAGATGGTACTGTTGAGAAAGATAGACCAGCAGAGCACACAGGCGCACAGGCTCGAGTCAGCCAGGTACAGTCTAGAACCTGGCTGCAGACGTTACATGCTCTGCACACTTTGCCTTTTTGATGCCATTTCCATTTATCTTTAAAATGAGTAGAATAATGTCTGTTTCCAAATGTCTTCAGGAGATAAAGCAACTAAAATACAAGGGAAAGCAGAGAACATGAATAGCAGCTCCATCTACCATTAGGCCTTTGGGGGTTGAGCTGAAACCATTTCTAGGTATCATAAAACCAGGTCACACCTAAATAGGCTAAGTAAATACGAGGCAAAGAGAACAATTTGGACAAATGCCCCAAAGCAAAAAACCTAGGCAGCATGTTCATTCCAGAAGACAGACAAATGGCACATGAAGCTAAGCTATACTGACAAAATAATAATAATAATAATAATAATAATAATAATAATAATAATAATAATAATGATGATGATGATGAACAAACACTTCTACTTACTTGGCATGCCTCTATACCAGGTCAAATGGTAGGCACAGGTAAGATGAATTACCTCAGTAGAAATAAGTCAGGGATTACTTTCCCCATTTTATAGATGAAGCTCAGAAAAACAAAGGTAATTTCCTGGGGCCACACAGCTAATAGGTGGCAAAAGGAACTCTGAGAGCAAGTTCCCAAATTGCCTCAGCCAGGAGGTGGGGCCTGATGCCGACTCACAAAGGTCTTCACTGAAAAGGCACAGAGCAGACCCCAGACCCCAAGTAACCCACCACGGGATTGCCACAGTGCCTTAATCACAGGTTCTTACACTGTGGGATGGCTGGAAAGGGACCAATATCTTATCCCTCACTGAGCCCAGGGCTCTCGGCTACAATCACCTGTTTTCAGCATACCAGAGCACAAGGTGCCTGAGTCTTCACTTGGTCAGAACTTGTCATGAGAGAAGCCTGACTTGCTTTAGCTCATCCTGCTCATCAGAAGGAAAACCTCATTACAACTCGGTGACATTTTTAGTCTATAACCAAAGTTGAAAGAAATACCTAATAACTGTCAACAAACTGATCCTATGCCAACCCATATGCATTTGGAAACCAACCCAGTTCACACAACACTACTACCATCTCCAAAATATGTACAGCCTATGTCCATCCCTAAAGTACTTTTGGATCCATGGTCTCATTTTTGTTTCACTTGTGACCTAAAGCAAAACATGGTCCAAGGTCTATACTGTCCACCTGCTGCTAAGAAATTAGATTCAATTAGATTCGGGAAGTTCAGATGTCGTGGGAGGAAACCAAATCTAAGTTTCTTCATTCTGACCCAAATGTTCTAGCCACCGAACCACACAATCCCAACGTGACAGTGTGATTAACTAATAAGTGTTTCTAAGAAATATCACTCTGCATATTGGATGGACCTGTGAACAAGTCTGTTCTATTCCATCAAGATCTGGGAAAATCATGACCCAAAAAGAAGAGCTGTCATGCTTTACTGAATGAGAGCTTTGAAGTTCTTTGTAAATAATGACATTGACTGATATTTACTGACCCTTATTCATAGCACAAAGTGAAGACTCTGGAACCAAAACAGTGCATATTCTCCAAGTTCTGTGGCTCATTTACTCTATGGGTGGTAAAAAGGTTCTAAGTTATATGCTGCTTTGGTTGATCAATAGCGGTTGCTAGATTCTGTGCTGAGAGGGATTCAAAGGTCACATCTAGGCTGGTTTTCAAAAACTTCTTTGATTGATACAGATGCCTGCTATGTAACACAAACACAGGAAGAGAAACAAGTATCAAGAATAGTTATCATCCCTATGTTAAAGTAAACCCTCAAAAAAGGCCTCACTACTGGTAGTGTAATAAATGCATCACCTGCTGAATGCCTTCTTCATGCCAGACACTTGGGGAGCACTTCACTTGTATAGTCTCCACAGCAACACTGTCCAACAGGTACTGTTATCACCATGGTCAGAAGAGGAACAGAGGGAAGTGAAGCAGCGGGACTCAGAAACATTGTTATTTACCTGAGTCCTGCAGCCAGTGGGTTACAAAACCTAAAATGATGAGACAACTCGAAACGGAACAGCAGAAGGTGTGTGATCAAGGGCCCAGCACATGACTCCTGACTTTGCCACTCACAAGTTATATGACCCTGGAGAGTTCAGAGTCGCATCCTGGGCTTCCATTTCTTTACCTATAGAAGCAGCACATTGCTGAGCTAGGTCTCACATGTCCTCCATCTGTAACTCTGACCTTTTATGCCACCAAGACACTGGTGAGTGGGGAAACAAGGTCACCTACCACTCCCACAAGACAGAAGGAGGCAACAGTGGGACAAGGGTTCTTCTACCTCCCATCTCTGAAGCTCCTCGTCCCCATGGCAGCCAGAGCTTCCCAGCAGTCCTGCCTCGGAGCTGCTTAATCCTCCATCGACAGTTTAATTAAGATGTGTGAAGAGCCGTAGCACTGCAGACGATAGGAGAGACCTGAGAACAAACCCCCCAAGTATGTTTGCAATCTTCCCTGCCACTCATGCCACCTCTGCATTCTTGGAGATTAGATTTTCCTGATAGTCCCAGGGCCTGAGAGCACAGCCGTCAGTTCCAGACGCCCAGGCGAGGCAGGGAGGATATACTAATTTTCTGCATACTGCTGCCCAGAGGGCTCCTCTGCTCTGCCTGTCAGCAGCCCTGTTCCCTGCTGTGTCCATCCTGTCAGGTCAAATTGCATCTTGCAATTGCCCTGCTGTGTGTTTTGTTGGTTTTGTGCATGGCAGATCATCTGCAAATCTGATCTCAGCTGAATTTATACCTTTCACTGTTTCCCAGGAGAGAACATTAAATACATTACAGATGCTATGATTAGATCTCTGGGTATTTTCTCCCTTAACCTTAGATTCTTTCTCCCTTTTCTTCTTCCTGTTTTCTTTCTCACCTAGATATTGTTGCTTGAATGGCATACTTTTATGTAAAGAATCAGATATTTGAAGTTAGCAAGGGATTTAAAGATTATCATACCAAAACTCTTTATGAAACAAATAGGAAACCTAAGGCCCAAAGAGAAGAAATTTATCCGTGCAGCAAACCATGCTTTAGAAACAAAACTAAGTTGAGAATGCAGTCATCCTTCCAGGGTTATAAATCATATCATGAAATAAATGACCTAGTTTACCTGACAAGTAAAATTAAAACACACTGTGCCTCCTTGTACTTCTCTTGAAATTATTTCCAATATTTTTTCTTCAAGACCTAGAATTTCTCTGCCCCAAATAGCCATACAGATCAATTAGCTAAAGTGGCAATTGTATTCTGATAGGTGACTAATATTTGATGTTGACTGATATCAAGGACATAAACCTAATACTTGTGAACACAGAAAAAGGATACATTGCATGCATAATAATTTTATATTAAATACATATATAATCTATTAACCACTAAATTATGTAGGCTGTATGGTTCTACTAGTAATTCTCTTTTTTAAAGTCTTTACATATACTTAATGCTTGGCTATTTACAAGGCATTTTCAAAAGGTCGACTCTAGTATCCCTAAAATTAAAAAAGGACATTTTGAGGGGGTACCAGGATAGAACTTATGACCTTACACTTGCAAGGCAGGTGCCAAGACCACTGATTTAAATCCCTAGCTCCCAAAAGGACATTGTTTGAAAGCTCTTTTGAGATGAGGGCAGTGACTTATAATGAACAGGGGATCCTGACCATGAGCCTACTAAGTGTGAGATGTTCAAGGAGATTCTGTGAGGGACTCTCTGAGAAGGCATCGACCCTTAGGTGGCTTCTGTGTTCCTGACACCTATGCACAACAGATGACTCACACTGCAAT
Source organism: Petromus typicus (assembly GCA_004026965.1). NCBI lineage: Eukaryota > Metazoa > Chordata > Mammalia > Rodentia > Petromuridae > Petromus > Petromus typicus. Next base: position 3,161 of record PVIR01038554.1, on the reverse strand, counting down.
TCAAAGCCACCTGAGAAGATTTCCTGGATCACAGTTTCTAGATTCACAACAAAGAGCCTGCATTTTTGCAATCTCTGTACATAATGCTTGTGCTTGCTAAAAGGTAAAAACTATTTTTCTTGAAGCTGGACCATTCTCCACATATGAAAGATTTAGTTTGGTCTACGAAACTGAGAGAAGGGTGAGGCTGAAACAAACCAGTACATCGAGTGGAATAAACAATCCAAGCAAAATCCCAAAAGAAAGGAAGAAAGAAGTTAGAAGAAGTTAGAAGAAAATGAAGAGAGGAGTCTGATTAGATTAGGAGGCTTTTGAAAAGAAAAAAAGGCACAGTATATGGTCCTAAGCTATTAGCTTTATCAGACAACTTTTAACATTCTGAGAGGGAGCCTTCCGATGTGGAAGGATTAGAATCTGACAACCCACAAGCTAGAAGTTCCTCAGTGCTGTCTTGCGAGGATGAAATCAGGTTCCACTGACATTCAGCTCTCTTCCTTATCTGGATATATCAGTATAACCTTAATGAAACATACGTAGGTTCTGTGTGTCCTTAAAAGTCAAATAAGTACCCGATTGCTTAACTTTCCCCATACTTAGAAGAAATATAATTACTCAGAAGTAATTAAAAGATTGAGTTCCTTTGCTCATTCTGTATTTGCAAGATATTTGTAATTTGGCATCTAATTAGAGCCTCTTATTTTGCAATCACTCATAATTTGTTTCTTCCTGAGCTAATCTGGCACATGAATGTGTGATCAGGCCACACTCAGTCCTTCATAAATGCTCATGCCGACCCGGATCCAAGCACTGCTAGCGCTTACTTCTGCCTTTATCCCTCCCCTCTGCCAGAGATCTAAAATCGCGGTGTTCGAGAAGATGTGGACATACATGAAGTCAGCAGAACCATCAGTTTTTGTGCGGACCACAGAGGAGGGGATGATCCGAGTGCGGAAATCCAAAGGCAAATATGCCTACCTCCTAGAGTCCACCATGAATGAATACATTGAGCAGCGGAAACCCTGTGACACCATGAAAGTGGGAGGTAACTTGGATTCCAAAGGCTATGGCATTGCGACACCCAAGGGGTCCGCCCTGAGGTAAGTAGCCAAGATTTGCTTCCTTCCTACTTCCTCTCCTCCCCCATCTCAGGAAGGAAGCTGCTCTGTCTGCCACATGGCTCCAATATTCAATGCAAGCTCTCAAGTGAGTCCTTCTTCAGCACCTGTGGTCCTGGAAGATTCCAGCCACCTGAGACCTGCAGCCCTGAGGTTGGAAAGTGACCCGGGGATCTCAGCTTGCTCTGACTGCCACTGCCCATGTGTTCTTCCCCACACCTCCCCTTACCCTTCAAGTGTGTTAAACATCAGTGAGCCTTGTGCTTTCTGTCCCGTGATCTGTAACACCCCATCCTTTACCAGATACCCCTGCATCCAGCTAGGCTGTGAACAGGGTTCTCCAGCAACCTGGATTTTTTTTTTGACAAGAAATAGTTTGTAATATTTATCTCAAAAGAAACATAAACACATTGTCCAAATGAAAAAATCAAGTAGTTTGAGCCTTGAGACTCTGACTGTGGCAATTCCTATACCTCCTAATGAATACCACCAAATTAACAGTAGCATACACTCTTACCTAGACTTTCATTTCTTTAGCAACATCAGATAGTCCAGTAAAGTAGAGTTTACATGCACATAAAGCAGCTCTGATATTTATTCCAAACAGTTGAGGAAGAATTGTGTAGGCTTCAAGTCAGAAGATCTAGATTTAATTCTGGAATCCCTGACTACCTGTGTTACAGAAAGTAAGACTTTTCATCTCCCAGTCCTCAGTATCCTAATCTATGAAGAGACGATAATCATCCTAGCCTTTGTCCAAGGTAGTCAGGGGTTCAACTGGGATGATCTGTGTAGAAGATAAATGAAAGTTCTGGGCAAGGTTACCAGTGAGAAATTCTATCACTTACAGAAGGATCAAATCATTTGAAGGAAAGGTAACATTCTGGAAAGCCTAAGGATCATTAATAAAGGCTGCAAAGAATGGAGGGGGTTCCTGACCCATCTTGATACAACATCCTCGGCCCCCGTCAGCTCTTCTTCATCAATTTCAGTGATATTGAGTTCCAACATTGTTTGAGGAGCTGGTACAGGAGCTGGGGATAGAGTTTTGAATAGGATATAGGCCCTATCTCCATGGATTGGGACACTAAATAGATCATTATTATCTAACATTTATAACAACTATGACAGATACTAGGACAATCTATAAAAAGGGCCCTAGAGGACATCTACTTCCCGCAGTATGGCACAATGAAATTTTCACCACAAAATCTAGATATGCTGGATAAGATATAACAAATAATCATTGAAATTCAAGTTAGTGGGGCCAGGGAGTTAGCTCAGTGGTTCCGGTGCCTGTCTTGCAAGCACAAGGGCCTGGGTTCAATTCCCCGGTAACCATATACAATACTGGGCATGGAGACTCACACCCAGCAGCAACCAGTACCACATACCACAGTGCTGGGTGTGGTGGCTCACGCCTGTAATCCCAGCACTCGGGAGGCAGAGGCAGGAAGATTGCTGTGAAGTGAGTTTGAGGCTGAGCTCAGGGCCAGCCTGAACCACAAAGCGAGACCCTGTCTCAAAAAACCAAAAAAAAAAAAAAAGAAAGAAAGAAAAAGAAATTCAAGTTAGGAAATTTCTAGGGTCAGAAGAAAAGCAAACATGAAAATAGAGTGAAAAAACATAAGCTAGTTATTCTGAGTCTACCAATAGCAGGATGAAGTTATGAATTAGGTGACAATCTACATGCTCAAGTAGGACAATTAACACATAAAAGTAATCAAAAACATTTTAAAAGAAAAATACATCATTAAAGATCATACATATTTGATAATGTTTGAATTAGAATTTATAAGAATAAAATATATTCATTGCTATAAAATACTAATGGAAGGGTTAAACAGCAAATTAGACAAAATTGAAGAGATAATTAGTCTACTAAGGGAAAAAGAGATATAATTCTTCAGAATATCATGCAGAGAGATAAAAATATAGTGATGAAGTTGAAAAGGATAATAGAGAAAAAATTTAATTTGCTCTGGGTTTCAATTAGAGAGGGTGGAATACAGGCAATATTCTAAAGGAATTTTCTAGAATTTACAA
>PVIR01038553.1:0-14533 GCA_004026965.1 Petromus typicus | reverse complement strand
GCGTTTCAGGTTTGTTCCAGTACGTGGAAGACCCTGCGCTGTCCTGGTCAGCTGACGTCACGTCACCTCGTACCCTGCGTTCCGCCCTCCGTGCACATCTGGCAAAACCGCACCCTCTGTCACTCTGCCCACCCCTGCCTCGCCCTCCACAGCAACTTTGTTGTCCTGCCTCCTCCCCTGCCCTCGCCTGTGTGGTTCACACAGTGGGACAGGACGTCAGCACGCCCTTCCTGTAGCTCAGCACTCTCTGTTCCTCCCTGGCCCTGGGGACTGTGGGGTCATGTTCCAGATGCTACAGTCAGAAGTCCTTGCTGTTCTCTGCCATGTGTCATTCGGGGGCTTCTCGGCCGTAAAACTTAAATTTACACTCTCCTCTGGAAAAGCATGTCTTTGGGGATAGAGAGGAATTCTCTGTGTGACTCTGTCCAAGGCTGAGACTTCCGGGGAAAGAGACTGTGCGGGACAGAGGAAGGTCTCACTACTTTCACTATGTTTTTTGTCTTTAGTTTTCAAGTTTGCTGTGACAGGTCTTGATGTGGAGCTCATTAGATTTAGCTGGGGGAGGTGGTGTGGCTTGGCTTACCTTTTTAAATTTGTCAGTTTTTGTCTTTGTAACAGAAAAAATGTAGTCTCTTCTTCTTCAAGTATATTTTGAGTTTCTGAGTCTTTCTCTTCCTGGTAGGGCTCTGATGATGTGGGTGTTAGAGCTTTGACACAGCCCCAAAGCCCCCGAGAGTCTCCAAACTAGTGTGTGTGTGTGTGTGTGTGTGTGTGTGTGTGTGTGTGTGTGTCTGTGTGTGTGTGTGTGTGTTCCCAACCGGCAATACTGATTATTCTGTCTTCAAGGCCACTGATGTTTCTCCCGCTGACATGTCCACCAGTGACTGATATATGGTGAGGTTTCTGTTTTGATTTCATGGTACTTTTCAGTTCATGCATTTCTTTGTTGAGAATTTTTTTTCCTTTGTGAAGGAGATGATCAAAGCCTCTTTTGGAAGTGTTCTCATGACAGCTGTTGTAGAGTCCCTGCCAGATAATTGAAACATCTTTGTCATCTTGATGTTGGAATCTGTTGCTTGTCTTTGTCACGTGAGATCTTCCTGGTTCCTGGTATGAAGACTGAGCTGTGCTGGAAGCCCGACTGTTGGGCGCTATATTTGGAGATGCTGTGTTACGACATGGTGTGTGCGGGGTAGGCTGGGGACAGTGGAGGGCGGGCGCCTCCTTGTGCCACCAGCGGGAATGGAAGTCTGAGTTCTCAGATGCTCCGTCTCCTTTGACACCCAGGCGTGGCCTCCTCGGTGTCAGGATGCCGGGCGCAGAAGCTCCTCGCCTGGGCTCCTCTGATGCCACCAGCTGACAGAGACGAGGTACCCGGTCACTGCTTCTGATGAGCTGCCAGCGTCTTCCTGGGACCCAGCACCTCCAGTGAGGTTGGCTTCCCTTCTACTTTTCAATTCTTTCATATTTTCTCTGTAATTTCTAGAGTTTTCATCAATACTTAGGAGAAGAAATAAAAAAATGTACATCTTTCTGGGAGTAGCAGTTTCTCTGCTTTGCTTTTTACATGTATGAGAATAATTATTCTTACAAACCAGAAGTCCAATAATAGTAGAAGGGTACTGTATGGCTTATCATGGAGCCCCTGAAGTGGCTGCAAAATACAAGCTTACATTTGTATTAGGATATAAGTAGAAAAGATGACATGAGTTCCTCGCTTCTGAGTACGAGGATGGCTGGAGAGCCGGTTGTAAGTACAAAACAGGAGGTGCCCAGGATATCCACAGGGGTGTGGGGAGGATGGAGATGATGGAATTAGGGGTGTTCCCTCTCCCACTGAGAACCTGAAACTTTTGTAATTCAAAAAGAACACAATTTGGTATATTTTATTACTGAATTTCCTCAGAAAGGTGCATTCAGCTATCTTCTATGACATAGAACATTTTGCATGGATTAATCTATGTGTATCTGGGCCCTTAGAAAATATTTTCAGGTAATCCCAGCACTTGGGAGGCAGAAACAGGAGGATTGCCTTGAATTTGAGGTTAGTCTGGGCTACACAGTAAGTTCAGAGCCAGCCTGAGCTACAAAAGCAAGACCCTATCTCAAAAAAAAAAACCCAAAAAACAAAGAGTATTTCTCAAGAATCACTGAACGCGAGCCTGCATGACGCTGAAGGGATCGCGGCTGTCTCGATCCTTTGCTACCTGGGGCACCGAGCTGTTTCTCCTCCGTGAGCCCTATTGATCGTCCTGTCTAGGAGCCAGTGGACTATAAGCTGAAATCTCTGTGAACTGTAAGCCAAATAAACCCTTTTTTAAAAACTTTGGGTGATGGGGGCTGGGGAGTTAGCTCAGTGGTTCCGGCGCCTGTCTTGCAAGCGCAAGGGCCCGGGTTCGATTCCCCGGTAACCACATAACAATACTGGGTGTGGAGACTCACACCCAGCAGCAACCAGCACCACATACCACAGTGCCGGGCGTGGTGGCTCACGCCTGTAATCCCAGCACCCGGGAGGCAGAGGCAGGAGGATTGTGATGTGAGTTTGAGGCTGAGCTCAGGGCCAGCCTGAACCACAAAGCGAGACCCTGTCTCAAAAAACCTAAAAAAAAAAAAAAAAACTTTGGGTGATGAACACTTTGTTTCAGCAATGAGAGAAGAGTAACTAACACAGAAATTTAGACTAGAGAAGTAGATTGTTGCTGTGACATCACCTGGCCATGTGGCTCATGAGCCTTTGGAACCGGCTCACGGGAAGGGGAAGAGTTAGGGAAGATCAGGAAATGTTGGCTCAAAATTACAGCCAGAATGTCTTAGACTATTTTGTAAGGGAGATTCTGGTCAGAGCTCAGGAAGAGCAGAAGGCCAGTGAAGACCAGGTTCAGGAGGTTTCTGCTGGGAAGCTGGGCTGCACTGGTGCTGGGCTCCAGAAGACATGTGTTGTGGCTTGGCAAAAAGTTTGTCTGCATTTTGCTCATGTCCTGAGACTTTGCCTGAGACTGAGATTAGTGGCCGTGGACTAATTAATCTTGCAAAGTAAATTTCGAGGCAGTCAAATATCGAGGTACTGGCATGGTTACAGTTGGAAGCTTTTAGCCAGATTTAATTTGAGAGTTAAGAGAAAAGAGCACAACAGAATAATTTAAAACATTTTGAGTTTGGCAGGGAAAGAGACTCCAGTAAAGCTATGCACTGCAAAGAGAGAGCAGAAAAGATCTTGATTGCTGAAAAATAACCAGAGAATAGAAAAGATGGCCTGAGGACATCACAGGAAGCAGCAGGGCATCACCTTTTGCAGCCTCAAAATTACAAAAGTGAAGGACTTTACTTTGAGAAGGAAGCCCAAGAGCACCATGCTCCAGAATGATGGTAGTCTAGGGAAAGTGTCCCAAAATGGCGGCCACCTAAAGAAGTTTTTCCAAAATGGTGGCAGCCTGGAGAAGTTTTTCTTAAATGGCAGCAGCCTGGAGAAGTTGTTCGAAAATGGCAGCTGCCTGAGGCTTTCTTTTCAAAATGTCAGGAGCCTAAGGAAGTCTTTCCAAAATGGTGGCAGCCTAGGGAAATTTATACAAAATGGTGACAGTCTAGGGAAGTTGTTCCAAAACGGTGACAGCCTGGAGAAGTTGGGGTTTGGTTCATAGGCACTGTACCCCTCCAGCTAAGAGTGAAGGAAGACTGGCTCCTCCTGCTACAACTGGCAGCACACCTTGGCATCGTCCATGTGGTGCTGGTTTTAGGTGCATGCAGAATGTAAGAGTTGCAAGGTCAGGAAAGCTTCCCCTCAAATCTCAGAAGAAGGAAAGCCAGGCAGTGTGCCCCTGAGAGGATAGTATGTGAAGCTAAAAGTGCAGCAGAGACCCCAGAAGTCTGGAGGTTTAGGAGCATGGATCATCTAAGGAAAACTGCAAGAAGGGAGCGGACTGGATGGAGGGAGGAGCCATGGGAGTCACAACCACCGGAAGTGCCACAGGGCTGGAGCCACCCAAGCCCTTTGGAGCTCACAACCTGCTACAGATACAAGGGATGCTGGAAGTGGAACTGTGGGATTTAATGTTTACCTCACTCGACCTTGGACTTGCTTTGTTCCCATTCCTTTGTATCTTCTTGTTTGTAACTTTTCGAATGGAAATGCCTATTTTGTGCCATTGAATATTGGATGCTTAACTTTCGTTTCATTTGTACAGGGGTTTGTAGGTAAGAGTTTACCTTAAACCTCAGAGGAGACTTTGGACTTGAACTCTTCAGCAATGCTGAAACCACTGGGACTTTGGCAACTTGTAGAGATGGGCTAAACCCTTTTTTTTCATAAAGGGATATGCATGAATCTTTGGGTGCTAGGGGTATAATGTTATGGTTTGGGTCTAGATGTTCCCCTAAAGCCTCATGTGGTGATAGGCTTGACCTAGAGTGTGTGATGCTAGGATCCGTGATGTAATACTGGGCTCAAGGTTGCTAGGGTTAAGGGTGTGAGTGCTGCTGTCCTAAGTGGTCTGGATCAGATAAAAATGGCAGGGAGACGCTGCTGACCCTCGCTCGATGCCTTTTTTCAAAATGTCAGGAGCCTAAGGAAGTCTTTCCAAAATGGTGGCAGCCTAGGGAAATTTATACAAAATGGTGACAGTCTAGGGAAGTTGTTCCAAAACGGTGACAGCCTGGAGAAGTTGGAGACCCTCGCTCTCCTCCGTGGGGCTGTTGGTCATCCCCGTCTTGGAGTCAGGTGACTATGTACTGAAATCTCTGTGAACTGTAAGCCAAATAAATCCCTTCCCTTTAAAAAAAGAAAAAGAAAGATAAAGGATGGTAGCTTTTGCGGGTAAATGTTGTTAATACACTTTGCTATTTTTTTTTTTTTTTTGAGACAGGTCTGGCTTTGTAGATCAGGCTGTTCCTGAACTCAGCCTCAAACTCACAGCAATCCTCCTGCCTTTGCCTGGGATTATAGGCGTGAGCCACCAAACCCGGCACTGTGGTATGTGGTTACGGAGGACTGAATTTGGAACCTTGCACTTGCAAGACAGGACCCAGAACCACTGAGCTAAATCCCAGCCCTCATCTCTACTTTCTTTGTGGATTTTTAAGTACCATTTATGTTGACATGACAACATATTTTTCTTGTCAGTTGAGCTAGTTTTTAGCAACATTTAATTTCTGGAAGAAATGTCCATCAACATCAGGGAAAAATAACAGTAGTGCTGGTAAAAAAAAAAAAATTCCAACGTGAGTTTATGTAAATTTAATATACATTTGGGGCTTTAGACAATTCTCCCACTAAAGCACTATTGCCTCAGTGGCGTTGGACCACTGTGTTTTATTTCTAGGCTAAAGGACAAAGCACTTTATTGGAGATTAACAAGGAGACTTGCCGGGCTCCCCAACTACCACACATGAGCTGAAAGGGGAGGGGGAGTCTCTGTGCAGAGCTGCGGGAGAAGCTGAGGACTCGGGACACGGCCTTGTGTGTCTGGCTTGGCGGCCCCTCGCTGCAGCCCCATCTGCTTCCCAGGCCGCTGGCTTCGATTCTTCTGTCCACCAAGCTGGGTGTTTAACAGTCACACACAGCAGCTTTCCACAGTGCAAAGGACATAGGCCGAGCCAGGCTCACAGGTACTGTTGGATGTGGGCGCTGTGGGCCCTGGGTTACTGGCCAGCCTGGAAGGGAAGGAGATCAACTTTAAGCTCAACAAGGCAGTCTCAGCGAGAAATCATCTCAGAAACCTTAAATTTTGCCCTACAAATTATGCTCTGTAGAAAACTCTTTGCATAACAGTACTGGACTTCAATTTATTTCTTCTCTGGGCCTGCAGAGGTGAGTTACATTCATGGGAGCGGAGGCCATAGAATGACATCTTTCTATATTGGATTCATTTTGTAGATATGTACGCACGTTCGTGGTCACACACTCAGCCTCTGCCACTTGGCCTCTCTTGTTCTCCCTCTCCCTCTTAAGAGCCCTCAACACATTAAGAAGGTGTGACCTCAGTCAGAGCTTGCGGCTCCTGCGCCAGCCTCCCTGAGAGCTCAGGGAATTTCCGAGGAGCCGAGGGACTCGCCTGCTGTCCTCGCTCTCCAGCAGCCCCTGGTACGTGTTGATCTCCGACTCCAGCCGCGCCCGCACGTCCAGCAGCACCTCGTACTCCTGGTTCTGCCGCTCCAGGTCACAGCGGATCTCGGCCAGCTGCGCCTCCACGTTGTCAATCAGGCCCTGCATCTGGGCCAGCTGGGCGCCGTACTGGGCCTCGGTCTCGGCCGCAGTGCATTCCAGAGACTCTACCTGTGGGAGAGAGACGGTGTCACTGACTCTCTGGCCCTCAGTTCTCTGATCCTCAGCTTTGTTCTAAATAAAATGAGGAGTGCAAAGGACCTGGCTCATGAAGACTGTGATTATTAAAGAATTAGTATGTGTAGCAGGCTTAGAACTTTTCTTGGAAAAATTTTAAATGCTTTCAAAAAGCCAGCTATTCCTTTCATCACTGTGACTATTGATACTTCTGTCTTGTTTCTGTAGCTTAAAAAGCACTGACAGCATTTGGGAGGAAAGTTTGAGACCAGAGTCCCAGAGTGTGGTTACAGAGAGACAGCTGCAATGTTGAGCCACAGGAACTCAGCTTCTGCTTTTTCCCCCTTTGAAGGGCTGATCACAAATCCTCAGCCCAAGCCTCAGCATCCCTGTCTGCACAGTGGGGAGCAGAAGGTGATCCCCCAGGGCTACCAGGCATGCTCTGGCCCCGCATGAGGGGTGCCAAGCTGCTGGCTGCCTGGGGTTCTTCTAGGGCCCCTACAGCAGCACCAGGCCCAGGGAGACGCGGCACAGGTGGCCCGGGCTGCCTGGTGTCCTCAGGGCTTAGGTGGGTGGGTGTGGTGAGGGAGGTGGCATGTGAGTCCCGGGAGACTACCATCCTTGTAGGATTAAAAAGCTTGAAAGCTGTTCTTTGCTTTAGATATAATGGGAGACCTGGAAGGTAGATAGGCTGGGAGAGCTGGGTGAAGTGGCCTGAACTCACTGCTGAGGGCTTGGGGTCCACATCCCTCGGTCACCTGGCAGCCCCTCCTGTTGCTAGAGGGTGCAGTAGGCCCAGGCTCAGGCCCTGGGGAGGGGAGGCAGGCACCCAAGGGCCCAGCAAGCCATGGACCGTCCCTCTGGCCCCCAGCTGGTAACGGCGGTTCTTAGAGAAGCCCAGGCAAACGCACGCACCAGGCTCTGCTGCGCCTGCAGCTCTATTTCCAGTGCGCTGGCCGAGCGCTTCAGCTCCAGGATCTCAGTCTGGCAGCCCTGCAGCTGCTCCGCGCTGGACAGCTGCTGTTGGCTCAGCTCCTCCGCCTGCAACACCGGGGGAGGTGAGAAAGCTGGAAAAGGCCCAGGCTGAGCCCAGCCCGCCGGGCGCGCTCAGGGGCTGACCTGGGCCGCGAACCACTCTTCGGCCTCCCTGCGGTTGTCAGCAAGCACCGATTCGTACTGGCACCGCATCTCCTCCAGGGCCTCGTTGAGGTCCACGGTGGGGCCCGTTTCCAGTTCCACACTGAGTCGGTCTCCAAGCTGGTCACGAAGCACGCTGACCTCCTGAGGTGGAAACAAAAGCATTCAGCTGAGCAGGGGACAAAGAAGTCACTAGTGACCATGGCGTCCCATCCCGTGGCGGGCATGGTGGGTAACCATGAGGGGCTTTGATCCACACTGCCTGGCCTGACTTTCATCACTTGTGGAGCCTCAATATCTTCATTGCAAAATGGGTGCAATAGTGACACCTCTTCTAGGGCCAGTATAAGATATAGGATGCTTGATATCTGCACGAAGAACTTACAGAAGTCCTGGCAGGTACCGAGGGGTGAAGAAGGGGGACTGTTCTTATCACCGACAAGTATTTGAAGGGAAAATACACTTTGTAATGGCGGTCAGCCCTTGTTGTTATGAGATAAGCATACAATCAATATTTTTTTCTTTTTTTTTTTTTTGAGATAGGGTCTCACTTTGTAGTTCAGACTGGTCCTGAGCTCAGCCTCAAACTTAGCAATGCTCCTGCCTCTGCCTCCCGAGTGCTGGGATGACAAGTGTGAGCCATTACACCAGCACTGTGGTATGTGGTTCCAATTGCTGATAAATGTGTCTCCACGTTCAGCATTGCTGTATGGGGTTACCAGGGATAGAACCTGGGTCCTTGCACTTGCAAGGCAGGTGCCAGAACCACTGAGCTAAATCCCTGGCCCTACACTTAATACTTTATAATTTAGAAACATTTACAAATGCAGACTGTTTAAGGACATGGATTCAGATACCACCTCGACCCTCCTCCCTTTAGACTTCACTGTTGATTGGGTGGCATGGTCGGCAGAAGTGCGGGCTCCTCCCTGAGACACCGCGGGGCCAACGTGGTCTCTGAGCAGCTGGGCAGAAAGGGCACCTGGTGGGTTTGGTGCAGCGTGGGCGGCGCTGCCGCTTTGAGTTGCGCACACTGTACAGCCGCCCGCCCTGAGCTCTCAGCGCCCGGGCTCTGCTCCCCTCACCTCCTGGTGGTTCTGCTTGAGGCACAGGAGATCGTCCTTCAGCGACTCCACGTGCGCCTCCAGGTCGGCCCGGCACAGGCTCAGCTCGCCCAGGATGCCCCGCAGGCCGCTGAGGTCGTTCTCCAGCAGCTGTCGCAGGGATAGCTCCGCCTCGTACCTGCGCAGCGGGAGAGACGCGTGCAAGGCGAGCTCCACGGGCGCGCTCTGCAGGCGCCGTGCGGAGCGGACTGGGAGGACACGAGCGCCCTGAGGGGCCTGCGTTCCTCGCGTGCACCGGACTCTCCCAGGCTAGAGCTCGGATAGCGTGCTCAGCCCACAGCGACGCCGCCGGATGCCGGGGGTGGGGGGTGGGGACAGCGGTGAGCGGGGTTCAGCCGCGGGGCTCCACTTACTTTGTCCTGAAGTCGTCGGTGGCCAGTTTGCAGTTATCCAGCTGCACAGCGAGCCGGGAGTTCTCCGCCTTCGTGCACAAGATCTGAGGAGTGAACAGACGCCCCTCAGGAAGAAGCCGCCTGCAGACTGGGCAGCAGTGTGCTTCTTACCTTGCAAGAGCACAAAGCGGCTCTCAGCCTGCTTTTCTTAGGACCTGTCACCTCAGGAGGAAGAGCGGTGTTGAGTTAGAGGCGGAATAGGGGTGAAAAGGTGCACTTTTGACGACATCTAAGACGTCCCGGGGCAGAGGAACCCTAAGGCAGTTTTCCCATCCGTGGCAGAAACTCATCAACAGGAGGAGAGGAAAGGGAGGTGAGGTTTAGGTGTGTCAGGTCAGGGTCTGTGTGAAGGACGCAGACGTGCACTCTCACTGCCGCAGGAGCACACACGCTCACACACGGGCCATTTCAGGCCTGCCACCGCCTCCTGTTCCATGGGTGAGAAAGGTAGGGTCTACAGACAAGGGGCTTTCTTTAGCCCCGCGACAATGGGACTCCTGGCACGGCACGGGGCTCCTGGCACTCTCCTCTGCTTTGGCTAATTCCACCAAATGGCCTCCGGCAGGACGGCACAAGACAAACCAGAGAGAGGAAGGTGGCACGAGCGAGACACTGCACCTTTTGCTGGAGCTCTTCAATGGTGTCAAAATAGCACTGATAATCTGGGCACACGAACAGGGCGTCGGGCTCGCACTGGCCTTGAATCTTGCTCTCCAGCTCGGCGTTGGTCTCCTCCAGGTAGCGCACCTTCTCCAGGTAGCTGGCCAGCCTGTCATTCAGGAACTGCATGGTCTCCTTCTCCTTGCAGTTGAACACCCCATCTTCACACCACACCCCGTTCTCCACCAGGCTGGGGCCGTCACAGCCGCCAGGCAGGTAGCACGGCGCCAGGCAGCCCGGGGGCGGGTGAGCCCTGGGGAGGAAGCTCAGTGCCTGACACCCGGGCCCAGGGCCAGCGCTGCGGAGACTCGTGGCTGCAGAGCCTGGGTCTCCCGAACAGCCCTCGGCAGGGCCACATGCCAGGAAGCCGTCCGAAGGCATCGTCTTGCTGGCGGAGACAGGAGGCTGCAGAACCGTCACGGCCTCAACTCCAGGGGCCTCCTTCCCTCTGACACTTTTATACGGCGCCCAAATGGGTATTTACAGAGAGAGCTGATGCTGTCTTTGCCATTGTGCTGCTGTTTGCATGCAGACACTTCATTAGTTGTTTATTTCCTGAGAAGGAATTTTATGCCTCATAAAAGGGGGATAACCTTAGGTTACCAAGTCAGGACTTGCACCATTTCCACAGTCTGGGGAGATAAACATGTATTTCAGGAAAAGAACCTTTCCATAAAATAAGGAACAAAACAGAATATTTGGCCGATGAGTAAAGAAAGTTGCAACTTTTAACAAAGAAGGGAAATAATATCCCACAGATTTTGTTTCTGGGGGTCGATTGCTTGTGTCTACTTTTAAAAACAATATGATAGCTCATTAAAAGACACTAACGTGTCTGTGCACCTTGGAAGCTTGCTTTGGCCCTACAGCTGGCGTGTGTACGGTGGAGGCACAAGGGGAGCTCTGGGTTTAAAGTGCATGTGTGTGTGTGTGCATGTATGTGTGTGTGCTCGTGCACGCACACACGTGTGTGTGAACCACATCTCCTTATGTACACACTGAAAAGTTGCTTTACATTGCTGGTGAAAATCAGGGCTGCTATGTGACCAAAATATCAACCGATCATCGAGCCCTGGAATCATGACCTTCGGTATCTTAGGCCTCGTGCTCACTTTTAGGGACTTGTACCATTTTTTTACGTATACTTCACTCCCTCCGCCCCTCCTTCCTTCCATGCCGGAACCAAAGCCGGAGAAGGAACACACCTCCCCTTGAGGGACACACCAGCTCTCACCCTTAATTTCCAACAGGAGTTAAATATGAATTTTGAGTTAGGGTCCTGCCGTCTCTTTGGAAACTCTTGTTGGTTATGTTTCAGGAAGTGATAGAAGACTTATCTTTTTTTTTTGAAACAGAGTCTCACTTTGTAGTTCAGGCTGGTCCTGAACTCAGGTTCAGATTCACAACAATCCTCCTGCCTCTCCCTCCTGAGTGCTGGGATTACAGGCGTGAGTCACCAAGCCTGGCACTATGGTGTGGTTACCGGGGATCGAACCCAGGCCCTTGCGCTTGCAAGGCAGGCGCCAGAACCTCTGCGCTAAATCCCCAGCCCAGAGGCCCTATCCTTTGAGAGCTAGAGTCCGTTTCATTTAGTTTCTCGGTTTCACGATGACCAAAAATACTGGAACTGGGGAAGTAAATGTGCGCTGTGGGTTCCAGCACCGTCTATTGGAGAGGGTTGCTGTGCAGATGCAGGCGGGCAGGGCCCCGGGTCGGAACAGTTCCAGGCTCTTCCTTGAATTTTAATTTCTGTAGGAAATGTGATGAATTCCACTGTGGTTTCCACTGTGGTTCTGATTTCATTGTCAGGAGCATACCGAGAAACCTGTCTCTAGATTGTTACGGCGAAAGTTCCCACCAATGCGACAAAGTTAAAAATTTCATCATCCACAATAAGCTTAGTCCTGCTTCTGAGATAGCTGCTAGTGGAGATGAAAACAAAGCCAGAAGAACATTTTTAGGTGGATTAAAAGGGTCTTTTTCAGATGGATCACTCACTGCGGGGCTGAGTTTGGGTTTGGGTTTAATGTTCTCTTTATATTCAGTACTTCCGCTAAATCTTCTTAGAGGGCTGCCTACCTCGAGGCTGCTCCGCAGAGGATTTGAGTTCGAGATTCAGAAACATTTGGAAATTCTAAATCTCTGAAAGGAAATTACAGCCTCACAGTTAATCCAATGCGTCGAGGAATATTCCATGTTAACCCAATGCGTCCAGGAATATTCCACTGAATAATGCCATTGTTTACTCCCTTTTCCGTAGACATCTGGTTATTTCTTGCTTGAGACTATTAGGAATAAAACTTCCCTAACGTGTTGTGAGCGTGTGTATTTGCTCTCAGTTTTCCTGGCTAAATACCCAGGCACAGAATCACTGAGTCATCGAGTAGGCATGCATTTTACAAAGCGCAGGATTAATAGGCACGTATTTCACAAGAAAATACCAGACCCCTCTCCCCCGGTCTGCTATAAACTTGCATTTCCCTGATGACTAAGTGCTCACAGTCCCTTTCCACGCCCTCACCGGCCTTTTGGGTGTGTTCCCTCACGAATCGACTGCTCAGCCTCTTGTGTTTTTACACCAAGGACACAAGTCCTTCATCAGACGTAAGTGCTTTGGACACCTTTCCCTGTGAGTCGGTCGTCTTTCTTGTTCTCTTCATCCTACTTCTGATGGACGGAGCTTTTCAAGTTCTGCTCATAGCTTCTCACGAGGTACTTTGTGTCCTCTCTAGGAAACACTTGCATATCACAAGGTGATTTTCAGTTTATGCTTTGCTATCTTCTGTTAGCTTTATAATTTTAAGTTTTACACTCAGGCTTCTGAAACACCTTAATTAATTTTTAGGGATGATGTTGACAGTCAGAGTTTACTCTAGCTTATTTGGTTCCATAACCATAACCTGCTGAAAAGATGATGTCCTCGCTGGATGGAACAACATCCTCATCAAAAATCTGAGGCCGATGACTTCTAATTGGCAGTGCCTGATTTTCTATTTAGCCCATCTTTGTATCCTTTATTTTGGTATTGTGTAGTCTCTTTCTAGAATTTCCATCTGTTTCTTTCATTTAATTTACGTAATTTACATTTAATTTGTTAAATGAAACTCAACAGCTCCACTGTTCTGAGGCGACCTCTCATCTTGTCCTTTCTTCTCCCTCCATATCTGCCCATTTTTCCTTTAAACCCCTGAACCTATTTGTCAGAATGGCCTTCCTGTCTATGAATCTCTCAAGCTCTCTTATTGGCTGTCTTTCTCTCTTGATGTTTTTCTCTGGTGTTGGGTGGCATTTTCTCGTTTCTTCCCACGTCTGTTTTTGTATGTGCTTCGCCTTGGAGACATGTCTGGAACTCTTGACGGTGTTGTAGGCTTCGAGTGCTGCTTGTCCTAACAGGAAGTTAAACATTGGCATTTCCTGTTGATCCTCTCAGGCTTGGTTTCAGACTGTGAGGGTGCGTATCGTGCAGTGCTTCCGTACTCCAGCGAAAACAATCTATATTCTTGTGGGTTGTCCCTTCTGCAACATCAGTTGAACAACTGAGGTATCAGAGAGCTCTCCCTCTGCTGGGTAGAACTGCATGTCTACCAGTAGCAAATAACCTCTCGTGTCTCTGCTACTGTCTAATCCCCCAACAGCCTCCCTTCTAGGCTCATGGAATTCCATCCTGAATACATGCAAGTCAGGTGGGTGCACACATCGGAGAGGAGGTCCTCCACCGGTGTCTGCACCTCTCTCACCCAGCTCCTTCCTCTCCAGAACACCCGTCTCTTTCTTCCTCTCTGCTCCTGGGCCAGCTGGCGTCGGAACCCCACTGTCTCATCCCTCTGACGTCTTTTTCCATTTCCATTGACCACAGTGTTAGTTTTTAACAATGTTTTTGGTCATTTGTCTTTAGCTTCTTTAGCTCCATAGAAACAATCTTAAATGTTCTCAACTATATGTATGAAAGAAAAAAAATTACTGCGATTGTATCTTCCTTGCCTGCTAGACAGTTACTTGCAAGTAATTTTGAACAGGAACAACCAAACCGGGGATTTATAATAGATATTTAGTAAGAGTTAGTTGAATGAGTGACATTGGTTCCATTATTACTCTTTCTATCACCAGTCAGTTCTTCTGGACTAGTTGATATGGTTGATCCTATTTGCTGTTCAGCTCGTACTGATTATTTTCCAACCTTATCTTAACCCACGTTTTGGGAGGACAAGTCAAGGGAAATCTACTTCCAATATGCTGGGAGGTTGGATCATCTTCTAGGCTAGGCCATTTAGTTTTCTTAAAACAGCAAGAACAACAAAAGCAAGAAGTATCTCCGCATTGTACCACTGTCACATTCCCAGTTTTTCTTACAATGGCAACATCGGTAGTTAAGAAATACACTTTATGAATCCACAGAAGCAGGAGTAATTATAGACATTTGTGCCGTGCTGGAGACAAACAATTTATTAGGGTGGTCGGGGGGAAGTCCTTCAATTTGGGGAAAGATTCTGCCCGAGACTGGAAACAGTGTCATACGAAGGGATCAAACAGCTTTGGGAAGCTGCTAGATGCCCACCTGGCCAGACCGTGCTGGGCACGGATGGCAGCTCCAGGGTCACCAGGAGTCTCTTGGTTTCATTGTAGGTGGGGCTGGGTGACGTCAGTGTGTGTTCCGGCTTCTAAAGCAGAGGGCACCAGCTGCTGGCACCGTGACGGGTGGGTGAAGCTTCGGGTTGACTCCTCCCATGACGGGCCCTGGACAAGGCCGGCAGGTCAGCAGCAGCTCGGGAGGCAGGGGTCGCAGCAGCGCTGGGTGAAGGTGGTGAGGTTGATGGTCTCCAGGCCTGGCGTGGGCTGGCAGGAGTTCAGCAGGAAGCAGGTGGGCACACAGGGCTGGGGGATGTGGCAGGGTGGGGGGCAGGTTTCACAGCAGGTGGGCTCCAGTTGCCAGACGGTGTGTGGGC
>PVIR01038552.1:0-14489 GCA_004026965.1 Petromus typicus | reverse complement strand
TTGTTTTCTTGGTTTTAAAAGGGTCAGGTTCAGGTGTAATTATTTTCTGTGAATGTAACATCATCTAAGACATACAAATAGCACCCAAAGTTTTAACTCCTTAAATTTGATCTTTTTTACTAACAATCATCTCTTCATTATATCTAGCAAGTTTCAAAAAGTCAATATCTAAATAACAAATGAAAGGATTTTGTATTTACTTAATCTATGTATCTGTGAGTATTTGCTTCTCACTTTCCAACATATTTATATGATGGGACACTTCATTCTTTTATCTTAATGCATTTAATATTAAGTGTAAAATTTTCAGTCTCATGCCAAAGAGAAGGAATTCTCCTTTCAATCCTCCAATTCTGATGGTCAATGTTTTAAAATGCCTGTAACTCACTTCTAGAACTTGCTGAGTCAGAAGATTTAAGGCAATACAATTATACTGTTTCACTTAAAGTGTCAGAATGAATCTCGTACATATGTATGATTTAGAATGATGTGAGAAAACCACCTACATTTGTGAAGGAAATC
This sequence comes from Petromus typicus, assembly GCA_004026965.1. Lineage (NCBI taxonomy): Eukaryota > Metazoa > Chordata > Mammalia > Rodentia > Petromuridae > Petromus > Petromus typicus. Next base: position 13,967 of record PVIR01038552.1, on the reverse strand, counting down.
TCCCAAAACCTAAAAGAGAATTCCCTAGATTAGTTTATCCGTACACCTCAGTCCCTTTGCACTTCATCATTTCACCAGTGTCCTGGAACAAGTCTGGCATTGTGTCCAGCTGGCAAAATAAGGCACCAAGACAAGATCATGCCCCACTTCCTATAGCATATTATTGTATTAATCTTTGAGCCTCTCACTGACTATGTGACAACTTCTGTCAAAATCTTTTCCTGTTCAATGTCCCAAGAATACTACATGTTATTAAATGGAAATTTCTGTTTCCCAAACTCTGCTTTAATAAATGCAGCAGATTGGTGCAGACTGTCCATAGATATAGAGAGATGTGCATTGCTCTTTAGATGGTAGTAGCACAACACATCCAAAAACAATCCTCCAAATTATCATAAATGTAGTCACAGTGACAAGGGAAGATTTGTCCTACATCAAATTCTATTTTTCTATCCTAGAAAACTTTGTAAGGGGGGTCCAGGACAGCTTCAGACACTTTTGTATGACTTCATTTATGCTGTGGTCATATATCCACACAATATAGGGGCCGGGGAGTTAGCTCAGTGGTTCCGACACCTGTCTTGCAAGTGCAAGGGCCCGGGTTCGATTCCCCGGTAACCACATAACAATACTGGGTGTGGAGACTCACCCCAGCAGCAACCAGTACCACACACCACAGTACCAGGCATAGTGGCACATGCCTGTAATCCCAGAACTTGGGAGGCAGAGGCAGGAGGATTGCTGTGATGTGAGTTGGAGGCTGAGCTCAGGGCCAGCCTGAACCACAAAAGTGAGAACCTGTCTCAAAAAAAAAAACAAAACAAAACAAAATAAAACCCCTTACACAATATAGAAGTGTAATTTGTTTTATCAAGTCTTTCCAATTCCGTCCTTTGAACTTTGTACTTTCTTACTGATCCTCTTCAAGAGGAAATCATCAGCATGAGTCAACCCACCACCAGCACTTTATCTCAGGAAGTATCTCCTTTTCAGGGTTAACACCTTCACTTTCTCTCTCTCTCTCTCTCTCTCTCTCTCTCTCTCTCCCCCCTCCCATTCTGATTCTGTTTGTATCTTTTTCTCTATGGTTTTCCTCTCTTCCTTTATCTTCCATCTGTCACTCTATACGATTCCATCACCTCAGGCTTCACGAAAATCTCAAGTCTCTTCAATAGTGAAAACAGAGCAAATACAAACTTTTCCCTAAGCTCTCTGTTCTTTGCAAACAATGACTACTCACTTTCCTCTCTCAGGCCAAACTGCCTGAAATAGCAGACAGCTTGTACAAGGTTCACATCACCACTTTACATTCATTTTTCATCTTTCCCACTTTCATGACAAAAAGTACCTTTAGTTACGCAGTCAAGTGATTTCAGATAAAATCACTAAGCTTTGTCAAACCCAGTGCTAGGTTCTTTGAAAACACTAATTGAGGCAGGATCCGCACTTGCTTTCTGTATCTCCACTTTTCCTCCACTCTCCTACAGAAGCTTCTTCTAGGGGTTAATTGGGTGTCTATGGGATTCCTTCTTTCTTTTTGTCTAATAAGTTTTGGGGATCTTGGGATTTCCCAGATTAAATGATGAGTGGCCATCGCTGAAATGTAGAAGGTAGTGGAGTTGCCAAGGAAGGGGTTGTCTATATGACAGCAAAATGCAAATCCTGGGAGAAAGTTTCCATTGAGGAGGAAATGCTGAGAGCACTAAAGAAAATCCAGCAGTGAGAGAATCCAGCAAAGATGAAATGAAGCCTAAGAGATACAACAAGAGTAACTTGAAAGTGTGATGTTTCTCAACCTTGAGCCCCTTGCGCTCCAAACAAGTGAAGGAACAGAGAACTTCAAAACATATTTGACTATAATTTCCCTATTGGAAAATTAAATGCCCCATGAGTACAAATCTTATGTAAAAATTTAAAAGTGAATGGCCTTTAAGGAAATGGAATAAAAAAGAGAAAGATAATCTAAAGAAATAAGACTTGTTTTTGTTTGCTTGGTTTTTTTTTGTTGTTTGTTTGTTTTGGGGGGGGTTTTGTTTGTTTGTTTGTTTGTTTTTTTCTTTTTTGCAATATGAGAGATTGAACTCATGACTGGTCTTGCACTTACCAGGCAGCCAGAGGCACTAGTGAGCTAAATCCCTGGTTGGGAAATAGTACTTTGAAAGATACAGTTATATATCTGTAGAAAACTCCAGGTGTCTTTAAAATTCTCTTATTTGGGCTGGGGATTTAGCTCACTGGTTCCGGTGCCTGTCTTGCAAGCGCAAGGATCTGGGTTCGATTCCCCAGTTAACCACATACAATACTGGGAGTGGAGACTCACGCCCAGCAGCAATCAGTACCACATACCACAGTGCTGGGTGTGGTGGCTCTCACCTGCAATCCCAACACTCAGGAGGCAGAGGCAGGAGGATTGCTGTGACGTGAGTTTGAGGCTGAGCTCAGGGCCAGCCTGGACTATAAAGCGAGAAGCTGTCTCAAAAAAGACCAAAAAATAAATAAAATAAAATAAAATAAAATTCTCTTAATTATACATCACAAGACTCGTTTTGACTTCTTCACTCTTTTTTGACACAGAGTCTCACTTTATAGTTCAGGCTGGACCTGAGCTCAGCCTTAAACTCACAGCAATCTGCCTTCCTCAGCTTCCCAAGAGCTGGGATGAGAGGAGTGAGCCACCACCGCCAGGCACCGTGGTATGTGGTACTGATTGCTGGTGGGCATGAGCCACTATGCCCAGCATTGTTGTATGTGGTTACCAGGGATCAACCAGGACCCTTGTGCTTAGAAGGCAGGCTCTGGAACCACTGAGCCAAATCCCTGGCCTCATTTTGACATTTTTAATGGGAGAATTTAAGGAGTTATTGACCCAGATATGTAACCAAATCAATGATTGACACTCCAGTGTGGTTCACATGTAACAATAATCATACCTTCAAAGCAGCACTCAGAGCCTGGATTTCATTAAAGAAAGAAAGCCTTGAACTATGATAGTCAATAATGGACAACAGTGATCTTCCCAAGACTGAGTACGGAAAAAGAAAATTACCCAAATCATAATTGTTTGAAAAGTGATTAATCAGGAAACTTAAGGTAAGGGTCCAAATGTTTTTCTTCTTATTACTCATAATGCAGGCAAGTGCCTGCTTCTTCTTTTAAGGGCAGGCATCATGATGGGCTACACCCTTCTTTCAAGAGATAAATCATTTTGAAAGTGCATTAACAAGGTGACAACTATGACTCTAGGTTATTGTTTTTCAACTACAGAGTTTGGTTCAGAATGTGTAAGAAATTATAAATTATTTAAATAAGAGCTCTATGCTGCCCAGAGAGTGAACTATCCCTGAGAGGGTTGTGGTTTACTAGAAAGAATGTTACAACGGGGGATACAAAGCCCGAGTTTTATTTTTACGTTGGCTCTCCCAGTGATTTTTGGACGAATCACTTGGCTTGTGTTTGAAATTTTATCTAACAAAACGAAGAAGCTCATATCCATCTCACAGGAAAAAATGACACAAGAACTTTAAAGTGCTAGACATATAAAATGTAATAATATGATACATGAACTTTGCCATGGCTTAGTGACTAAAAAGGTCTTATTTATTAGTCAGACAGACATTTTGTAATAAGGTGATTCTCGTAGTTGACTATCATATCTTAGTAAAAACTTTTACTTGCTTTCCAACATGCATACGTGAGCTAGGCAAACCAAAAATTGCATAGTATCTTTTTTGAAAATGCTTTATATTCATGAGAAGGCAAATCAGAAGGATACAAATGACATACATATGAATTTTACAACTCTAATTTTTTCCAACCTTAAGTGCATCTAAAGAACTAGCTTTATGTTTTCTGACGTACAAATCAGTGAAATTTATTGTTTCTCTTCATTGTTTCACTTCCTAAAAGTTATTTTCCTTCTTTTTTGTCCTACAGCATTTCTAATATCTTTCATTTCACTCCATTTGCCCTAAAGAAGAAAATGAATACCTAGTGAATCATATAGACTAGACATGTTTGTTGAAAACTTACAAATCAGCAAGTTATACAAAGATTAAATTAATTATGGGTGGAGTATGTTATTGCACTCCTGCAGTATTTTTCTAGAATTATCTTCAGCTAGTCTACTTTTTTTCTTTTAGCTTTAACTAAATTATAAGCTACCACTGAGGCAAAATGGAGTAAATACATGGCAAAAGTCATCACTAGACAGAGTTCTTTTTAAAAAGCATTCCTAAGCAGAGTCCGTCAACAAGTTGGAACATTTCAATAATTTAAAGCTAATTTTCAATTTTCTAAATTCCCCTTTCTAATGTTTGTGCTTAGATTAGTTCAAACCTTGTAATATGGTAAAACTAAAATTAAAAATTCATACTAACCATGTGGAGCCAGAAAGCCCAGCAATGTATGTAGCACAGTCCAAAATTCCTGATTCGTATAATGCTTTCATCACACCAGAGAATCCCACCATGGCCCGGAAGCCCCCACCAGAGCCCAGAATGGCCACGACAGGCACCTGCAAAGATGAAACAAGAGATTATACTGAGAGTGAAAGTCATCAAATGTACTTCGTTGGAGTATCAATTTTATATCAGACGGTCTACGTCTTGTCATAAAGAAATGTAAGTCCACCCACTTGGGCAATATCTAAGTTTTAAAAATGAGAAAATAATGCCTCATCTAAGACAATCAATGTCAAGGAATAAAGAATCAATGTCAACTGAGAAGGGAATATTAATAAAATGACCAAGTAATCTATTTAATAACAATAACAATGACAGCCACAAAACTCTATAGTTATTCAGCCCTTCACAGTTTTTGGTGTGCTTTCAGGTGCATTATTTGATGCCCCAAGAAACTCCTTGAAATGGGTAAGCAGGGAGTATTTTCCCATTTTGTAGATAAAAGCTCCAGAAGGATGCCATTTGTCAGATCTGATAGCTACTGGCCTGCCCTTGAAGAAGGACCTTGCTGTCGAGCCACATTTCCAGAGAGAATCTTTAGCCTTCAGTAACAGTTCTCAAATTAGGAGCAAAGGAGTGAAAGGCATGGGGTCAGACTGTTGGCATTTCGGTTTTGCTGATACTCTGAACCAGCATCCCAGGGGGAAAGCCAGGCTGGGAAGGAAGCACACTCTGTCTTAAAACTGGCAAATTCATAACAGCACATCTCAGGGGCTTGGAAACTGACTTCCGAGTATCCACTTACAAAAATGATGTATGAGATTCACATAGTCACTCGATGATTATTTTACAACTAAAATGACCAACCAGATATGTTAACCCTTACATATGAGAAGTCTTCATAGGTTTGGTTTTACTGGAGTTAGGCCAGTGAACAGGAGGACCCTTATGACTGAATTCCTAATCCAGAGCCCCTCTCTCTCATCGGGCTGCCTCAAAACAAACAAACAAACAATAACAACAACAACAAATAAGCATCAAATTAGATGCAAACTCAACCTTATTATGAAAATACACTCACCAGGTCAGTGTAAGAGAATAAGTTAAATGGCCTGGAGCCTGTGCACATACAGATATACACAATGCTCCCAATGATAGTTATTAAAATCAAGAATAAAGCAAGACACATAACTTTGTATAAGCTTCTCTGGAAGAATAAATAAAGCTAAATGGAAAACTAGAACAGTTATATAATGGGTTATATAACAGTTATATAACAGTTATACACGATAGCAGTGGTTGCCATGGTAGCTGTAAGAAAGGCAGCCAGATAAAAAGCTGGATCAAGGAGCAGGGTTTTTAACTAGGTATTCAAAAGGCTGAGTATATAAAAGTTTAATAAAAATAATACCGCTGGTGAACATTTCTCATTGCTTTGAGTCCTGTTTTGGGCCTAAGGTTAGTTAGGTCAAGACATGTGAGGAGAAAAGAGTGTGTGATTTGAGGACCAGAAGACCAGTCTTACTACGGCAGTAGAAAGTATACAAGAGAGTTGGGAAATCAGGATTGTAAAAGACTTAAGGCAAAGAAAATGTTTAAGATTCATATTGAGAGAGAAGGAATGATATTTAGCATTCCAAAAATCACTAGAGGGCCTTGAGTCCATTTATCTGGTTAACTGTAATATGCTATTAAAAAATAAGTCTATCATACTATTGAAGTATACTATTAAAAGCAAGTATATTAAAAACAGCAATACTATTTAAAACAATTCAGATAATTTGGTAATTTAAATAGAGAAAAAAGGGCATAGTAACAAATTATATTTTATTTCACCTTCTAGCCCACAGTTCACATTGTTATTCAAAGGAGAACTTAAGAGAAAATACATTTAAGTTCTAATTCTTGCATGTTCATATTCATACACCAGTATTTACTGAAGCTTATTTTATGGTGGTAGAATTTTCTGGAAAGAGCCTCTCCTAAACTGAAATTCATGTGCGGAGTAACACACTGTTCTCATTACTGCTTCAAAGAATTCTTACAGGGAATTTTTAAGGAAGACTTAATTTAGACACACAAATTGTCAGAGTTGAAAGAATATGCTGTATTTTTGTGCACAGAACTTTAATAATCAAATTATTGTACAGATTATAATTAAGCTCACTTATTCAGTGTGTATCAGATTATTTTCATACTTTGGATTTAATTTTTACAACTCTATGACCCACATGTTGTAGCCTCTTTTTAAAAGATGAAGCAAGAGAGATACAAAGAAAGTTTCTCTAATGTTTTAAAACTAGAAAATGGTGTTTCTTTTCAAAGTTAATCTGTCTGATATGCTGTTCTTTCATTAGTCTTCATTCAGTCTGAAAACAAATACACCCTGCTTTTCTTTTTTTCTTTTTTTTCTTTTTTTTTTAAGGTTTTTTGAGATAGGGTCTCACTTTGTAGTTCAGGCTGGCCCTGAGCTCAGCCTCCAACTCACATCACAGCAATCCTCCTGCCTCTGCCTCCCGAGTGCTGGGATTACAGGCATGAGCCACCACGCCCGGCACTGTGGTGTGTGGTACTGGCTGCTGCTGGGGTGAGTCTCCACTGTCAGTATTGTTATGTGGTTACTGGGGATCGAACCCAGGTTCTTGCACTTGCAAGACAGGCGCTGGAACCACTGAGCTATATCCCCAGCCCGACATCCTGCTTTTCTTGACCAAGGCTGTGGCCTAAAGCAAAGAAAATTCTCTAGCAGCTCAGTTTTCTTATACATTACAATACTGGATGCAGCTAATGCGTTTGAAACTTTCTATGACTAATACGATGTTATATTTCATATCTCATACAGAAATATGAATTGAAAACTATAAATGTATAAATGTTTATGAACTATAAAAAAGGAAGGGAAGTGATATGGACTAGCAACATATGTGTGAGCCTGGCACTGCCATGGACATTTTGACATAATTTATTTAGTTCTGAAAAAGAAATAATTTCCAATTGCACTTTCCAAGGAGTTAAACACACATGCAATCTTCCCAAAAGCACTGATGCTAAGTACAACCATGAGTTGAACGAGCATGTGTCAGGCACCCAAAGCCATGTTTGTCCTCTGTCATTGATTAGGAAAAAACGAGTCATCTTTACTGAGAAAAATTGTTGGATTCCTATCCAAGCTGTACTTCATCCCCACGCACGACTTCAAATAGTATTAGCAGGATTTTATGCAATAAATGGAGGCTAAATTTGGATGTTTTCATAGTCTTGGACATTCTGAAATAATGTTCAAATAAGTAATTGTGATGTTATAAAGGGCAGCTGCTAATCCTGGCTTTATTCCTAAAAGAATCAAATAAATAAATGCTGTGAAGAAAGTTTTCAGTTATATTTAGACATAGTATCTTAGTATTTGTGTAGAAAGGATGTTGATATTTACAAATTTTTCTCATATGATTGCAGGAAATGAATTCTCACTTACCAAAAAACTACACTTTGGTTGTAACCTGTCCTGATGAACAGGTCTGTCAATACAATTTCTTTCCTTATCGAAGAAAGCTCTGTGAATTGCTTAGACTTTTTACATTTTATCTTTACATTTTACATTTTCATAGCAAGCTCCAGATCCAGGAGGCTGATGGGACCAAAGAAGTCAAAATCAAGTGCTATAGAACTCCCTCCTGATGAGGAAACCCACTCTCTTTGCTGTTCTCAGGACTTCTCAGTGGCCACATGAGGCTCACCTGATGATGAAGGTATTCTGTTCCTCATAAACAGTAACTCCTGCAGCAACTCCTGCACCTTCTCCCACAAACTTCCTCACTTTGCTTTTCTGACACACACGCATTTGTCTGTCTCATGCTAATTCTCATAGCTCTGTATCCTCCATAGTTGAGGGTTTTTATGTCCCTCAAAGTGCAAAACCCTTCTGACTATAGTCTGAGTCTGACATGTGCCATCTTGGACCACTTTGAGCTCTGTTTCATTCCCAGGATCCTGGCCTCCCACTACTTCAGGTTATAAAAAATAAATCTGGGGTCATTTCTCAAGCCCTGAAACCTTACTCTTGCAACCCCACACCTGCTCCATCAATCGCCCTGAATTCTGCCCAAGGAATCCTGCACTGGCTGCCCTTCAAGCATGAGAACAATATGGGCACAGAGCTTTTTCAAATGGGAAGGGGATTAAGCATTAGAGGGAGGAAGGGAGAATAAGAGGGGAATGAGATGAAAAAGAATAAAGATGTATAAGCCCTCCACAATAAACATGATCGTCAGGCACCACAACATATACCAGTAAAAATATATAAGAATCAATCAGTAAAAACGAACTATGGTACAAAATTTCAATGTCAGAATGAAGCTAGAAACTAAGAGGAAATATATTCCAGATGAAGGAAATAGAAGGGAACAATTGTGATTGGCTACTCATGGCTGACTCCATTACCTCCTTCAGACACTCCAGTGCTCTGCCCTCCCTGCTCTGTCCCTCAAATGATAAATTTAAGTGCTGAGTAGTATTGAGAGCATATATTGTTTCAAACCCACAGGGGCCAAAGATTTAGCTCAGTGGTTCCAGTGTCTGCCTGGCAAACACAAGGTCCTGAGTTCCATCCCTGGTAACCACATACAACAATGCCAGGTGTGTAATCCCAGCACTAAGGTGGCCAAGGCAAGAGGATTGCTCTGAGTTCAAGTTTGAGGCTTACCTGGGCTACATAGTGAGCTCAGGGCCAGCCTGAACTACAAAAGTGAGAGATACTGTCTCTCAAAAAAAAAAATCTACTTTATCCTGTGATTTCCATCTTCAATTATTTGTTTAAATTGAAAGGCAGTGATTACAAACACTTTTAAAGAAAAGCACTTCCTGGGCCGGGGAGTTAGCTCAGTGGTTCCGACGCCTGTCTTGCAAGCGCAAGGACCCAGGTTCAATCCCTGGTACCCACATACCATACTGGGCATGGAGACTCATGCCCAGCAGCAACCAGTACCACATACCACAGTGCTGGGCGTGGTGGCTCACGCCTGTCATCCCAGCACTCGGGAGGCAGAGGCAGGAGGATTGCTGTGATGTGAGTTGGAGGCTGAGCTCAGGGCCAGCCTGAACCACAAAGTAGGACCCTGTCTCAAAAAACCTTTAAAAAAAATTAATTAATTAATTTTTTTAAAAAAGCACTTCTTTTATTGTACTCTCATGAAGACTGAATTATGTCCTTCACTGCTTTCCCCTCAACTCTAACTCAAATTTTAGTTCCCAGATAACTTTGCTCTGTTACAGTTAATTTACACAGAACATAAAGACTATTTAGTCAAGTTTCTTTCCTCTAACATACCCTAATCTGGATATATCATCACATCAGAAACTGTATTAGAACAAAAAAAAAATTTAAGGCTGCCCCCTGAGTAATTATAATACATCAAAAATTCCTGTCCTCAAAGTCTTACATGTTTTGCTCATAAGAATGACCCCAGCCTTTTGTTCAAAGAGAAATCATACAAGTTAGAGACAGTGTTCTAACAACAAATCTGCTTATCAGATTTAAATTCCATAGCTATAAAGTCGGAAGAGAGGGTCAGTGTGGAAAAAGTACCTCCAGCATGAAAAAAAAAATGGCGACTGAAGGAAATAGACATGAGAATTGCCATATCTCTTCTATCTGAGCAAGGAGTTCCATATTTTAGGAAGAATTCCATCCAAATCACTAAGATCAAGCTTTTTAAAAATCTTAGTACTTAGCAAAACATGTGTCTGGGCCATTAGAAGCTTTTAACTCTTTGACTAGATCATTGTCCACACAGGCAAACTAAGGTTATTCAATGTTATGATTTTGAGGGCCGGGAATATAGGTGGTGCTGCCACCTGCCTTTCAGGACTAGTGAAATGTCCTGAGTTCAGTCCCTGGTTCTGCCAAAAAATAAATAAATAAATAAATAATAATAATAATAATAATATAGTGATTTAGATCTATAATTTCATATGTTCAGAACCATAGCTCTGGGAAGGTGACTGGATCTCTGGGTGTGACTCTCACACATGGATTCATCCACTGAGAGTTGGCAGCTCAGTGCACTATTGGGACGTAGGACCTGATTGGCAGAGGCAGATGCTAGAGGCAGGGCCAATACAGACATGTCCTCATGTCCAGAGCCTTTCACTCTCTCTTTGCTTCCTGGTTACATGAGCAACTTTCTCCTGCCAGGCCCTTTTCCTGTTTCTTCTACCCATTTCTAACAATGGGCTCAAACTTACAATCCTTCGGCCTCAGCCTTCCCCAGTGCTGGAAGTACAGGGATGTACCACCACATCCAGCTGCAACTCCTTTAAGGTACAAGTGGAGGTACTTAGTCCCGTCAGTAAGAAAGTGAAGAAGGCATTAAATGTGACAATTATGGTCCCAAGTACTGTGAATGAACAGTGGCATTCATACATCAGTTTAATAACTACTATCTCCTTGAGTTACTGCTCTGTACCCTACACATTTCCCTGAACGCTTTATAAGCATTTGTACTCATTTTCCTGCCCCAACAGGAAACACTATCTCTCTTTTACAAGGAGGGAAAGATAGAATATCATGCCCAATTCATTCAGCACTTTAATTCAACAATGGGACCTAATCTGATGCTTTTGGGGGGGGGGGATGAAGAAAAAGACAACTACATTCATTAGAACAACCTGTTTGTCCATACCTTGAAGCTAACTGCTCATTGCTAGGGGAAAACAATGAATTTAGCAGGGAGTGGGAAATGGGAACTTCAGACTCCAAGAATTAACACAAAAATATAAGTTATAAAAAATTTTATGACAATGAATATTATTGATTATGTCTAAGTTGATTATTTCTGCCAAGAGAAAAATATATAAATCGAAAGAAAAGCAGCATATGAATTTAATATTTTAATATTCCTCAGAAAAATAATGATTGTCTCATTTCCCAGCCTACCAGTTGCAAAAATTAATATACTGTGATTTCTAGGAAGATTATGGCAAGTTTTGTTTTCCCAGAAACCTTACTAGTCCTTTCCATAAAAAGAACACCTAAAAGTTACAACATCAACTTCTCTGTTGAAAAACCAAAGTGTAAATACCAAATAGATGCCTGCACCCTGGGGCTCCATGTGCCTTCCTAATTTAACATTTTTAAATGAGAACATCTCCATCCAGACCTTCTCTTTATCCAAGGTCTCTTCCCTCCACCTAATACTGGTGTTCCTCTTTTTTGAGAACCTGATTTCTCTCTAGCTAATTTATACCACGGATGCAACGCTAATCCACTGCCTAAATGTGTGCTTGGATTAAAAAAACACAGCATTCACTGGGGTTCTACATCTTGGATTCGAATATGCAGATCAATACACAGAGACCATCCTGGAGCTCATGTGACTTGCACTCTCATGCAGGAACAGAAATCAAATGAATATTTTCATGGGTATTGTTTAGGTTCAATTGTTGTTAAAGACAAGAAGGTGATTGTGTAACTATGTGCCACAGAGGATATGACCGAGTCCTAGTTTAGACTCGTGGAAAGGGAGGGAGGGCTGATGAGGGAGTCTCAGAAGTGACTGAGGAGCTGATTAAACACCGTGGTGTTAATTAGTTAGAAAGGGCTGGCGCATGGGAAGCAAGCTTTAATGAGAAGAAAGAATATATGGAAAAGGTTCTACAGAGACGTGGAAGTACGAGGTAGTCATTGAGATAGGGTTTATGAGTTTGGAAGGAATTCACAAAAATGAAACTAGAGAAATTCTGTGAAACAGAGAACCCCAAAAACAAAATGGGAGGATTTTAAGTTTGGAGTTGATAAAATCAGATTTGTGCTTGACATGATCTCTCTGAATTCAGGGTGAATAGGTGAGAAAAGAAAGAACAGGCCTGATGGGAAATGCCAAGAGTTTGCACTCTAGTCTAGACATGAGATACTAGGAGACATGCGAGTGACGAAACCAAGGGTCTTCAGGTCTGAATCTCACAGGACTAAACTGTACACACAAAAATCTTTAGTGCAAGGGTAGGTGAAATTTTGGAGGAAGGGACATTTCTTACAAAAAGGCCCTTTGGCTGAGTCATGACAAATTACCATATTTTTTAAAATGCTTACAGGCAACAGTTTGGTGAAGGAAATCAACAACACATGATGCAAGTGAGGAAAAGTGAGTAAGAGAAAGGAAAAGAAAGTTTCCATTTGTAGCTGCAAGCTTAGGCAAGATAGGACAGGACACCTGCATTTGCATTTGTTAGTCAGAACTAGTGATTAGTTGAGCATTACAACAGAATAATGAGGTCAAAAGCCTCATTAAGGAAGGATAACCTCTGAAGGAAGTCAAACAGACTTGTGTGAAGATGAAGACAGTCGTGGAGAATTTGTCCCCGGAAGTAGAAACAGAATGATCAGAAAGGAGAAGGGAAATCCATCCCTGCCCAGTCCTCTCGGTCTATGAGAGGCATCTGCTTCCTACTGTCCATAATTTGGCCATATTGTTTCATATCAGAAGTCAGACAAAAGCTCTGTGGGACTCACATGGGCAGGGCAGGTAGCCCCTCTCTCAATGGTTGCTATGGAAACAGTCTAGTTCCTTGCAGCTGAAGCCAGCATGACCCCAATTAAAATCCTTTCCCTTGAATGAAGGCTTCTCATTGATCCTGTGGGGTACTTCCTAACTGCACCTGGTCCCAGTACTGGTCTATTCTCTTAAAATAAGATAATCGGTGCTTCCTCCTCAATAGCACTACCTGCTACCACCATGTCTGGTTTGGGGCCATATGGCAGGATCTCACTAGATGCCTGCAAGGCATACCCAAATCCCTATTCCTTCCCAGGATTGCATTCAATAAATACCAGATCCTCTTTGGGGCCTGTATCTTTGTTGCCTCGAGCAGTATTGATCAGGGCTCAAGACCCAGCTTCCTCACTCTAAGTCTAGTATTTTTGTCTTTGTTCTTTAATTTGCTTTATGTTTTAGTGGCTCATTGGAGGCCACAACCCACTGCAGAAGTTCTGACAACGTCCTCTTTTCCTCTCCTTCTATTTTTCTGGTCTTTTCTAAATATTGAAGTTCAAAGCATGTTTGTATTTTCACATGTGATATATATACATATATATAGTATATGCATATATAATATGTATACCTCTATACATGTATATAATATATATACATATATACAAGCAGGTAGAGGCTGAAGACACTATATAAGTTGCAAGTGCTCTGGGGAGGACTGCACAATTGAGATCTTGAGGTTCCTGAGAGGGATTTATGCTCCATGCCTCATGTAGATCTAATTAAAAAGAAAAGGAAAAACCCCCTCTACGGAACTAGGTGGGAAGTGACAAAAATGCTTTTAAGCAAAGGCTACAAAGTAAACCAATCTTATAGCAAAGCATGAAAGATTTGTCATGTCATGACTTTTTGTTTCTTTTTGACTAAGAGGCAAGTCTATCAGCTATGGGAAGCTGGAGGGGGCAGAGGCTGTGTCAGCAATTGAGAGTTTTTAAAAATGTAAATAACTCCCGAATCAGAAAACAACCAGGCAGAGAAACTAAAATTACACAGCAGGGTCCCCTAAATGATATCAATGACCAAA
>PVIR01038551.1:0-14477 GCA_004026965.1 Petromus typicus | reverse complement strand
GGCCCTTCTTGTAGTATTTCGTCAGCAAGAAAAAGCCAGAGAAGCCATTTTCCTCACCTCCAGGATCCTTAGCCCCCACCCCCACCCCCTTGATTCTGCTTGGGAAACCTATGCCTTCGAGACAGATATAGCTGGGCTGAAACCCAGTTCTGTCCAGAGCTAACTGTGACTTTGAACATGTGACTCAGTTGTCCTGAGCTATAAAATTGACTGTTATGGCACCTACCTCACATGGTTGCAAACATAAGGCATGCTCAACTCAGTGAGCTATTTGTTAGCATTGAAAGCTCTGGAAGTTTCACCATCACTCTCCTATATGACTGATGGGCCTGGTGGCTCATGCTCGTCATCTCAACACTCAGGAGGCTGCAGGAAGGGAACTTGAGATGATTTGGGGCTATATACCTAGACCAGCCCAGCTACATAACAAGATGCTGTTCCAAGAAAAAGAGAAAGAGGGACAGGGAGAAGTAGGAGAAGGAAAAGAGAGAGAGGAAGAGGAAGAGTAGGAAGAAGAGAAAGAAGAAGGGTTCTGCATGAGCACAGTTGATAATCACCAGCCCCTTGGGACAATGAAAGGGTCTTTCCCTGCTTATGAGACCGAGCACGAGCCAGGCAGGGACCAGCCCGGATTCTGCTCATACAGAAATCCATAATATTCACCAGGCCCTATGGTGATAGGCTGGAACCTGGGACACTAGGAATGTCACAGTTTCTACTCTGGGAGAAAGCTGGACACCCCCACCCCCGCCACCCCCACCCCTCGTGGCAAGACCTGTCAAGAACGGGCTAGGCTCCTCCCTCATGGAGGGCGGAGGTGCAGTGCCTCACCAGAATGCCATCTGACACCCTGCGGGGACAGTGAGATAGATGCACTGCAGACTCCATAAATCACACACCAAGAGGTGGCATAGCCTTCTGGCGCCTGGAGGCCATCCTGACTGACAGCATCTCTCACAGACCCATGGGCACGCAACTGGCCTAGGCCTTCAAGGGAGGCACTCAGGACCAACCACCGCTGCCTGATCATGCACACATGTGTGCATGCACGCACACACACACACACACACACACACACACACACACTCGTATCCCTGTGTGCTCACGCCTCCTGCCAGCCATGATATCAAGCTGTCTACCACTCCTGGGCCAACCCTGCTGTGCCCCCAGATACCAAAGGCCCCGAAGCCACCTACCCTAACCCTCCCTCCAGGGAGCATGGAGAGGGGCAGCCAACATGAGAAAACAAACTTGAGACACATCCCCAAATTCTGTCTCTAATCCTGGCACAGTCAGAGTCTCTAATCCGGATGCAAAGCAAACCCAAGTTCTCTTCTCTTCCCCCAGCTCCTCTCATCAAACCCTGGGCCTTGCTTCTGTTTTCAATACAAATATTTAATTATACTATCCTGGAGGGTTCAGTAATTGGATCCCAAATTGGGGGTGGGTTGGGGAGTCCTCTGGTCAACGTGAGACCCCAAGGGACGCAGACACACAGGGGGACAGAGAACAGCGGGCAGACAGGGAGAGAGAACATGGGAGGCCCTTAGACAGGCTTCTCCAGGAAGCAAGAAACACATCCAGAGAGCTCTGTGACCCCAGCCATGACTTTCCCTAAATTGGCCCAAGAGAGGTCCTGGCAGAGCCTGGTTGTCCTTGTCACAGCAACCTCCTCTGGTCTGATCATCCCTGTGTCCCCTAGAGGACAGTATCCTTTCCAAGCCTGACCACGTTTGCTCAAAACACTGCAGTTCAGCTCTACCACCAAATAAATCCCTTTACAACTTTGACTGTCTACCTCCGACAGGAGTTGCTCCTAGCAGTAATCAGCCCTTTCCTGTTGTTTATCCAGCCTGGCCTGAGAAGCAGAAGTTTTCTCTATTCCTGTGGAGAAACCAAGAGGAGAAGAACCCGTCCACATCCTGCTGAGAGCTAGGGCTTGAGCAGGACGGGGCCGCAGGGCTGCTGGCGGCAACCAGTCCTGGGCTCTGGCTTTAACCCAGTGGCTGATTTGCTGTAACATGAGGGAAAGAAATGCCACACTTTAGGGATCGATTTTCTCCATCAGAAACTTTCCTCTACAAATCCTAAGCACACATAAAAAACCAAAACACCAGGATCTAAGAAGCAAGAAGGTGAGCTGGGCATTATGGTGCACACCTGAAATCCCAGGGTTCTGGACACTGAAGCAGCAGGACTGCAAGTGTGAGCCCAGCCTGGGCAACTTAACAAACTAGCAAGATCTAAGGAATTAGAAAAGGACTAGAAGGTGCCTCAGGCCAAATGTCCTGGTTTCAATCCCCCCAATAGCACACAATGAAGGAGGAGGAAGAGGACCGGGAAGAGGAGGAGGAGGCAGATAGGGGAGGGGAAAGAGATAAGATGTGACACAAGGCAGCTCTTAGAACCCAGGGAAGATGCGAGCAGGGGTTGGCAGTCTGTTCAACCTTCTGTCTTTCCCTCCTTCCCTTGGTTCCATCTTAAGAAGTCAAATTACAAGCCAGCCTAGGGGCTGGGGTGGAGGGTTACAGGAGGCGGCCAGCTGGCTCTCCTAATTACGAAAGCTAAAGCTCTCTTGACAGATCTGCCTGACAATGTGGAGCCGACTCCTGTAGTGCAGTCCAGACTGCACCTGGAGGTCTCTGCATGGATGGCCTTTAGATGAAGGATGAGGCTGACTGGGACAGGGAGCTGGAGAGGAGGGGCCAGGAGCCACAGAGAGGCAGAGTCCTGGACAGCTGGATGAAGCTCGGGGGTCAGCGCCCCACAGAGGGGCCCCGCAGGAAGCAGAGAACAGACCTGAGTATTGAGGCCTCTACTTAAGCAAAAGTAATTAAGGAGAGATTTCTGCTGGACCCCATGGGTAGAATGGATGACTCTGAACCTGTCCAAACTTAGTCCATGAGACCCTCCCCAAAATGCTGGCTTGTCACCTCCAGATTCAGCTACCCCAAGTTTCAAAGATCCCGAGAGATGTGGATGTCTGTGGTAATTCACAAGTCAGAGGCTCAGGCCGGGCTAGGCACAGCTGCCCTGACAGAGCAGAAGTTTGTGTGTGAAGTCCGCTGGGAGCGCAGCTTGGGAGATGCTCCTTATGGCAGGGAGCCCAGAAGGCAAACTCCAAGCCAGGAGCTTCCAAGGGAGTCTGGCTTTAGGATTTACGAGTCTCTTGTTTCCATTTAAAAAAGACTCTAGGCCTCAAGTGCTCTGGAGAGGATCATTTAGGGGCCCAAGACGCAGGAGGGAGAGAAGCTGGTGTCACTGAGCAGTGCCCTCTTGTCTACTCTCAGCTCAGTGCTCCCCGACTCCCTTCTTGCAGGCCAGGGCTTGGAATGCCCTTTGCCATGACTTGGGGTGCAGGACATACAAAAGAGAGAAAGGCCATGGTTTCCTGGCCTGGAGACCAAGAAAAAGCTTCAAGTGGTTGACAAGTGGCAATGAAGGCCAGAAGCAACCTGGTTCTTGTGCCGTCTCACAGGGGACAAGAAGGTCACTAGAGGACTTGAGTGTCTTTCTAGGATCACTTCTGTCCAGTGTTGTAGAAGTTCCTCCACTGTAATTCCAACTATGTTAGCAATTTCCCCTGTTCTCCAAGTCCCTCAGTGGGATTTTAGTGCCATCCGAGTCTGTGACTTAGATCTCATGATAACCTGATTTGGGAATCAAACTACCCGGCAGAAGAGGACCCTGAACTTTAGGGTGTCTGGCCACATGCAGATGGACAGTGAATCCTGCTGATTTGTCTTTCATTTGTTGAAGAGCCTGCTCAGAAACAGCCCCAGAATGACTGGCACCAGAAGAGATGAAGGAGAAAGTAATGACCCCTTTCATCAAGAAATGAGCTATGTGCACAGAGCAAAAAGCAGTGATGAGGCCATAGACTCAAAGTGACATGAACTGAGATCCATCTAGCACAGCAAGAAGAGGGACAAGGAAGAGACACAGGTTGTAGTGAGAGTAGGAGGCTTCTGAGGTCCCCAGCCATGACCCCATTGGATCTGGCAGAAACTCAACAGAAGGAACTGTGGCTATTGCTGGAGATTATTTTCAAAGGGATAAAATGCCCTGGACATTTTTTAACTCTAATCCATAGACATTTCTTCAAGACATTTATAGAAATCTATTTTACATGACAGAAGAAAACACATCTTAGGCAGTGGCTTAATAATCCCACAGGTGCCTTTGTGCAAGGCACCTCCAGTCCTACACACATGCCACCCCACTGCCCAGCAGGCCTCCCATTTGGCCCCTGTCCTCTCCCTTCCACCCTCCAGAGTCTAAGGCTCTTCCGAGAACCGAGTCAACTCGTGTAAAACCCTCAGACAGAACCTGGGACATAGCACAGGATGCAGGTTAGTTGTTGCTCTGTCATGCTGTCTCTTGGTCACCTCTACACAGCCTTTTGGGCTGATGATCAAGTGCTTCTCCAGTCAGTGAGTGCTTTGTATGGTTAGCAGGACAGGTGGTAATTCAGAGTTTGGTATATGCTCAGGCATCATTAAATGTTGCATTAATATATAAATGAACTTAAATGCCTGTGCATGTTTGAGATGTATTGTGAGCAGAACACGCGGCTGCCACCAGCGGTGGTCATGTTCCCTTGGACATGTGTTCCTCTACCCCTCACCACAGCTTCGGGGACTCAGCCAGCAGCCTGTGGCCCACTGTCTTTGGAGAGAGTTCATTTTGTTTTGCTCTGAGCCAGCCAACATCAACAATACGGAGATGGAGACCAGACGAGGACCAATGAAAGTTGTTCATTCTCCAGCTGAGGTTCCAACACTTTTCAGTCTGCTAATGAGACCCAGCTAGGAATAATCAGGAAGTGTCTAAAATTAGATATTTTAATTTGAGCAAGAGGGGAAGAGACTGACTCAGAAGGGGACGTGGTCTCCGGTAGAGACAGTAGAGTCCTGGAAGCTCCAGAAAACCCAGGAATCATCTGCGGCCCCAACACTCAAGAGAACACCCAGAACGGACTAGCATCCCTGTCACCCAGAACCTACTCACAAATTAAAACAACCCATTGGCCCTTCATCCCCAAACTCGTTGTGTTTCGAGTCAGAGCAGATGTCAGGGACTGTCACCTGGAAAACATTATTTGGAGTTTGATTATGAGTCCTGTCTTCTAACCAGCTCTCTACTTTCCAAATGCATTATTTTGGTTCCCATTTCCCGCTCCTAAAAGTTAGCATATAGAGGTGTTTGTCTGCTTTTGAAAGGTTTCTCTAACTCCTCTTGTTCATAGAGACTTACATCTTTTGAACTTCTAAGAGAACTTTATTATCTTTACCATTGACATATTAATCTACTAACATTTATTGTGTACTTCTTCTATGGTAGACATTGAGGTAAGTATCAAGGATTTCACATAAAAGAGAAAAAGACAAAGCGCTGCTTTAAGAAGCTCAGTCTGCCGGCGAGACGGGGGGCCACAACAGCAAGACCATGTGATTCTGGCTCTCTGGGAGGTAATCTGGGTACCAGGAGAGAAGAGCACAAGCAGAGAAAAACCAAAAAAGATTTTACTTGACACGTGGTATATATCACCTTGTATTACTAGTCTTCTTTTTTATTTCCTTAAGCCCATGCATGAGCAACTTATGGCCAAAGAATGTGCCTTCTGATTCTCTATCTTCCAATCTGTGGAGAACTTTTCCATAGTTGGAGTCTAGTGCATGTGTTTTATTGATGATGCCTAAGAATGTAGGTCTCTTCCATGACAGCAGACAGTGATGGTGTCCACTCCCCCTGAGAATCTACAAAAATAAGCTGACACTGAAGAGGAAAAGAATTAGAATGAAGCCTCGTAAAGCAACCAAGGGTGACCCAGAGAGGTACCTCCTTTAAGAATGTCTTCCTTTAAAATGTTTCATATAGGGCCGGGGATTTAGCCCAGTGGTTCCGTCATCTACCTGCCAAGTGCAAGGTCCAGAGTTTGATCCCTAGTAACCACATACCACAGTGCTGGGCATGGTGACTCACATGTGTAAACCCAGCACTGATAACCACATATCACAGTGCTGGGTGTGGTGGCTCATGCTTGTAATCACAGCACTTGAGAGGCAGTGGCAGGAGGATTGCTGAGTTTTCAGCTGGCCTGGGATACATAGCAAGTTTAGAGCCAACCTGAACTACAAAGCAAGACCCTGTCTCAAAAAAAAAAAAGCTAGGGCCAGGGAAATGGCTCAGTGGTTCTGGTGCCTAAATTGCAAGCACAAGGACCCGGGTTTGATTCCCCAGTCACCATATACAATACTGGGTGTAGAGACTAACGACCACCATCAATCAGTACCACATACCACAGTGCCAGGCATGGTGACTCATGCCTGTAATCCCAGCACTCGGGAGGCAGAGGCAGGAGGACTGCTGTGATGTGAGTTTGAGGCTGAACTCAGAGCCAGCCTAAACTACAAAGTGAGACCCTGTCTCAAAAAAAAAAAAAAAAAAGAAAGAAAGAAAGAAAAAAAGTGCTTCAGACACAGGCAAGTCTCTCCTGCTTGCAGGACAATTACACTCAGAATTGCCTAAGGACAAGTGGACAAAGTGAATAGCCCTCTGAAGGTCTGCTGGTGCCAAAGATGCTCCTACTTTCAGCAACCCCCAACAGAAGGTGAAAGCTCCTGTCTTCTTAGCAGAGGTGTTTATGAGTGAGAGGAGTATTCTCAAGGTAAGACTGGAATCTGTGTCTTCCACTTCTCTTCTCAGCTGGTCCTGCTCCCTCTCTCCATCCTCACCCACATTATCCTCTCTAGCACATCTCAGTTACTGACATTCTGAGCTTCCTGCCATTTCCCAAGCTCAGCAGGCCCTTCCCATGTGCTTTGTTTGTCTTTCTTCTTCATCCAGAAACTCTTACTCATCCTTTATGATCCAACTCCCATGCCACCATCGCAGTAAGCACTCCAAGCTTTACCAGCAGGATGAGCCCCTTGGTTCTCTTAGCACCAAGCATCTTATTTATGAGCTGTGTTGTCACACTTGCCAGGTTATGCTGTGAACATATTAATTAGGCTATTTGCACACAGCAGTCAGGGGTTCAAACGGTGGAAGGCTTTAGGGTTCGTTTGGCTGAGCTCACAAGAAGCTGGGGTGCTGCAGGAGCGCCAGTGCAGCAGTTACCTCTCAACAACTAGGAGTTACTGGACAATGCCTCCTCTGGGACTCGTCACCTCCCCTTTCCCTCTCCTCCATAGAACCCACTGCAGCAAGTTCAGTAAACTGAAAAAGAAGAGTCTTTTCCCTCTTAGACTGCTACCATTTCTGTCTCAATGGTCCTTGGTCTTGAATCCACACTAAACCCCTGGGAGCCCTTCTGAGCCCTCTGCGTGGTCTTCCCCTGCTCTTGGGTTAAGACCACCTCCTTTCCCTGGTAGTGCTCTCCAGCCTCACCTTTGCTCCCTTTCTGTCCCTCATTGCTCTGGCCTTTGTCCCTGCTATTGTCTGAGTGTGGTGCATAGGTGTCCTCTAAAGGTTTATATGCTGGAAATGTGGTCCCCAGTGTGGCGCTATTGGGAGCTGGGGGAACTTGTAAGAGGTGAGGCCCAGAGGTGGGTGACCAGTCAGTGCGCTGCCGCTCTCAAGGTCTGACGCTGGTCTCGTGCACGGGATTCTTTCTCACAAGAGTGAACTATTGTCCAAGAGCAAGCCTTGCCTCTGGTCCGTCTCTGGCGGGCAGTCTCATAGTGCACTCTCCTCTTCTCGCATATTCCTGCCTTGGTGGCATCTGCCATATTGTGGTGCAGCCAAAGGTCCCTCACCAGAGGCCAAACAGAGGGAGCTGTCTAGTCTTAGACTTCTACCCTCCAAAACCGTGAGCTAAAAGATTCTTTTTTCTTTGTGAAATATTTAGCCTAGAGCATTTTGTTGCAGCTACAAAAAACAAATGAAGGCAGCCCCTTATGTGTCCTCCCTCCCCACTCTTGGTAGCACTGGGAGTGGAGCCCAGGGTTTCTTACACATGAGGCAAGAACTGTACCATTAAACTGTACTGCCAGCCCTTTTTAAAAATTTTGAATTTTTAGAGTTTTACTAAGTTGCTCACATCAACCTTAAATATGTGATTCTCCTATCATAGCATTCCAAGTAGCTGGGATCACAAGTACGTGACATGCCATCCAGCTAACCTTCCTGTCTTGAGATCTTCTCAGGCATCTTTTCCTCTGTGTGGGAGGTTCTCTCCACTTTCTCCCTGTCTAGCTAATACTTCCAATTTGAGACAGGAAAGGTTAAGAACATGAGGTCCAGGGCAAGACATACTGGATTCAGATGGCAGGTTCAGGGTTGCTCTTGGCACACAGGTGTCCAGAGCATGTTAACCCCTCTGCACCAGTTTCTTCTCTCTGGAGTTTTTGCTTAGTGTTGCAGTGTCAGAAGGTAACTGGGCAGTTGAGTCATTTATAGGCAAGTGGCACAGTTTTATATTTAAATGTCTGCTAGGGCCAGGGATATAGCTCAGTGGTTCTGGTGCCTGTCTTGCAAGCGCAAGGATCCGGTTCGATCCCCGGTAACCACATAACAGTACTGGGTGTGGAGACTCACCCCAGCAGCAATCAGTACCACATACCACAGTGCCGGGCGTGGTGGCTCATGCCTGTAATCCCAGCACTTGGGAGGCAGAGGCAGTAAGATTGGAGGATTGCTGTGATATGAGTTCGAGGCTGAGCTCAGGGCCAGCCTGAACTACAAAGCGAGACCCTATCTCAAAAAACCTAAAAAATAAGATAAAATAAAATAAAATAAATGTCTGCTATTTCTCATGGCATATGGAAGAGACTATGATTTCTTGATCTGGTGCCTATTTAAACCTAATACTTTCTAAGTGTCTGATGAATAAGAACAAATGTCCCTGTCTGATTGCTAAAGCAGAACCCTGCTAGGAGCTTCATCTGGTCTTCCGATGTCAGGAGTATTGGACCTATCTCCAACCTCTCCAAATCCAGTCAGTTTACAGCTAAAGAATCATGACTTCCTCCTGGCCACCCCCATTAAAAAAAAAAAAAAACCAGAAAGCAAGCTGGACATCAAAGCCCTTTTTAAAACCAACATTCTGATGACTTAAGAGTAAATGAATGAAAAACATATGATTCAAATTTCTTTTATGATACACGAGGGCTCTTTCTGGACTCGCTTTCCCTCACTGCCAAGCTCACGACAAGAGGGGAAGTTGCCCAATTCTCACATCATCCACAGATGGCTCCCCACACTTGGGAAGCTTTTACGTGGCAGAAAAAGGAGAAAGCCAGTTCCTTAAGGAAGTTCTGGGCCAAGTGGCTCTTCTGCCTCCTCCTTTATCTTGTTTGAACTAAAAAGGCCTTGGGCCTGGGGTGGCAGGTTTGCCTTCCCAGGGGTGGCAGCGGTCATAGCCAAAGATAGTGGGGTCAAACAAAGATCCAAATGCCAGGATTTGGGCCAGGATTCGGCACTGACAAACTACATAATCCCCTGAGCTTCAGTTTCTCCACTGGCAAGACAGAAGTAATGGTTCTCCCTCTACTTCTGATGAGAGTTGTAGACACAATGAGATGGTGGCACATGGTCAATGGTCAACATTCATCACCTCTAACAGTAACACAAATGGAAGCTGCCAGCAGCCTTGGCAGTCCATGAATGTACAGATCAATGGCAGACTTCCTGGGCTCTCTCACTCGGGGATGGAGACAGCTTCTGCAGGATGGAAGAGAACCCAGGAGACTTGGCCTCTGGATTTGGCGCTGGGGACTGGGGGGTGGGGCCCCTGTGGAGAGGCAGTATGCGGGGGATGACTCCCTGGAGACCTTCTCTCTCTCTCTCTCTCTCTCTCCTCTGTCTCTGTCTCTGTGTCTCTCTCGCTTCCTGTCTCTCTCCAGGGACAGTGCTCATTGCCCAAAGCCCTGGTCTCATTTTTTTTAAGTCATCAGTGATGGCTATAATTTGGAGAAAACTCTCTCTCTCCCACCCCACTCCCGTGTGTGTGTGTGTGTGTGTGTGTGTGTGTGTGTGTGTGTGTGTCTATTTTTTCAGACAAGGTCACTTTAAGTCATGAAATGTTTCAGGCTGGGCTCAAACTTATAATCCTCCTGCCTCAGCCTTCAGGGTGCCAGGATTATAGGCATGTGCCACCAAGCCCAGCTTGGGTGACATTTTAAAAATCTTTCCAATACTGAGTCAGCTACATAGTCAGAGATAATTGTGATCACAGCAGGACTGGGCTGGCAGGAAGTGAAGCAGAAGCCACCTCCACCTTGTGCGTGGTACGGCAGGGCTGTGGCTGGGGGCTTCTGACTGGCCTCCCTAGTAACATTTATTTGTGTTGAGCAAACATCAAGCAAAGCCCAAAGAAGGATGTGAGAGGTAAAAGGTAAGTGGCTTAGCTAGGGTGGTTGGCATCCCAGTGTCTTTGTTAGGAAGATATGAAGCTCGCCTCTTTCCTGGTCCTCAGGTACTGCCAGGAGCATACCCAGAGCCAGGGAAGGAGCCGAGTTAGACAGCTAAGTTCTTACTTCATGGGACATGTACTGCCGTAGAAGACAGACAAGCACACAGGGCACTATGATTACGCTGAGCCTCTGGGGGACGGGCAGGTCCTCCAGAAACATACAGTGCCTAGGCACATGGTCTTGGTAACCACTGAGGGCTTCTGGAGAAAGCAACATTGAAGCTGAGTCCGAGGCACACTAGAGTTTGCTAGGCAAAGGCTTGTGAGAGCCAGAGGAGAGTTCAGGACAGGCAGGCAAAGCAGCTGCAGGGAAAATGCCCTGGCTGGCACATTTGCCGAGAGCATCTTTCATGTATTACATCTGGCTTCCTCACTCCCAGTTCACAGAGGATGATGTACAGGTGAAGTGTTTGAGTTCTTTTCTTTGGGGTTCCTGGGCCCCTCAGATGTGGAAGTATATGGCAGGATACAGTTGGTCAGATGATGTCCTTTACTGCATGCTCGAGGACGTTAGATCTTTCCCTGTGACACGTGAGAGCCCTACTCATGTAGGTGGTCATTTATTCTCCTCAACAGTATTGTCCCTTGGTCTCTCTTTCCATTCTTCCAGCAAGTGATTTGTACAAAACACAGGGATTTATACTTTAAAGAGGGTAAAATCCTATGCTGGGTTTGGATAGACTTGTATAAAAATCCTGCTTTACAGTCGAACTATTAAAATCTTAGAGAAATTAATTCATCTATCTGTCGGTTTCTGATTTGTAAGACAGAACTAATGAAAATGTTGACCAGCTAGATGTAGTGGCTCACACAATAATCCTAATAACTTGGGCGGCTGGGACAGGAAGATCACACATTCACGATTAGCCTGAGCAATTTAGCAAAATAAAAAATAAAAAGGGCCAGAGACACAACTCAGTGGCAGAGCACCACTAGGTTCAATCCCCAATTCCACACACAGAAAAACATCTACTTCAGGTTGTGAAAGTCAAAGGAGAAAAGGCAATATCAAGTGATTAGATTCACATCAGTATACACAGCACCCAATTTGTAATTTGGGTCTTGTTTTTTGCCGTACTGATGATTAAACACAGGGTTTTCACACTAAGCTTGTCTCTTTTATGTTAAAACACAATCTCACTAAGTTGCTTAGTAACCCAGGTTGGTCTTGAACCTATGATGCCCCTGCTTCTGCTCCCAAGAGTGTTGTGATTATAAGCGTGTGCTGCCAGGCCCAGCTGTGGCATTTACTTTGGAGACAGTTAAAGAGGCTGAGAGCAACCACAAATGCTTGGCTAAGAGCATATAGATCAGTTGAGATAAAATTTAGCAAGAATTTAACAAGTGCTGGGCTCTGCTCTTAGATCTCTGTCTCTATCTCTCTCTCTCACACATATACATACACACACATGCACCCACACACGCACACACACAACACACCCAGATTTATCAGGGTGGGTCCAGTCTTCTCGCTACCCAGTAAATGACTCCAGGGAGCCATTCCAGCCTGAGAGCATCTCGTGAGGTGCTCAGTTGGGACCACTTGGGAGCTGCTCCTCCTCTTACAAGGATGTTTCCCACCCATGTAGCTGGTGGGGTACCAGGGATACAGATAAGCATTTGGGCACCCATAATAGTTAGTAAGGCTAGGAAGGGGAAAGTATAGGAGGGTATGGTTCACCCAGTTCAGGACTGTGGGATATCTAGCCTATTTCCTGTTGCTATAACAAAAGGCCCAAGACTGGGTAATTTATAAAGAACTAAAGTGATCTGGGAAGTCCACTAAGATGGGACTGGCATCAGGTAAGAGCCTCCATGCTGCCTCGTGGCATAGCAGATAACGTACCATGGTGAGACAGCACTCATGCCACCTTTTTATAAGATCAGTAATACCTTGGAAAGGCCCCACCCTTGCAACCTCATCTAATCTTCATTATCTCTCAAAGGTCCTACCTCCAAATACCATCAGCATATGAACTTGGAGATTAAGTTTCAAACACATGAACTTTGAACATATTCAAACCAACAGCTTCCACAGGAAGCAAACTGATGTGAGATCCAACGTGGAGACAGGGGTGAGCATGTGAGATTTTTGACCTTCAGCTAGTCCTAAATGGCAAGAGAAAGACCCAGGCCCTTGAGTCGAGACCCATGCTGTGTTGAGGGCCTCAGAGGAGGGATCCTGCTCTGCCCTGCACATCCTGCCTCCTGGATCTCTGCCCAGAGCCTGCATGGTCAGAATCCCTAGTCTGCAACATTGGATACCATCAGCCCTGTCAGAGGGGGTCAGGGCAGAAAGAGGGGGCTCTGCTTTTGGGATTCAGTTTTGCTGCCTCAACCCCCACCCCATCCAAAGTGAATTTGAGCTCTGAGATTAAAAACTCATTCCCTGACAGGAAACAGGGAGCTGGTGCCAGGACCGCCCAGTTGAGAAAATATGAACAAGATGCCTCGTGCCGTGGATGAACTCCCAACTCCTCGAGCCTTGAGGGAAGGCAGGAAGATGGGCCCGTATCCCAGGCACTCCCACATGTTTCTCTGCTGCCTTCACCCCCAGAGTGTGGGAAGTCCCTAGCTGCTGTGGTGTCTATAGCTCTCAAGTGCCCAGGGTCCCATGGTTACAAATAAACCTGTCCAAGAGCGGAGAAGCAAAGAGTGATAAGGGATGAGTGCCCAGCCTTGCCCTTAACTGACAATGTAACATTGGCAAGTCTATTCATCTTTCCTGGGATTATGTTTTGTTCTTGTTGCTTGGTTTGGTTTGGTTTGGTTTGGTTTTTCAGGGCTGACACTGAACCCAGGACCTTATGCATGATAAGCTCACGATCTACCACTAAACTATATCCTCAGCCTTAGGCCTTGGTTTTTTCAATCCATGTAAGAGGATAGTTGGGCTTTTGGAGTAGATTATATGGCTTCTTCCATTTAATTCTAATTTTTAAGAAAGGAAATTGAGACATTTTACCTGTGACCAGAATCTTCTAGTCAACAACTAAGATCCCTAATCCCAAAAGACTCCTTCCTAGGACAGTAGGGGCCCAGAGAACTCCATGAAATGTCTCTTGAAACCCATTCTGCTGTTTGCTTCTGGCTCCAACTCAAGGTGAAAGTTAATGAAAGCTTTGAGAATGACATTTTTCCTTGCAGGTTTTGATACCAACTTAGGTCACCTCCACCCCAGATTCTACTGCCCAGACTACCCCTTCTAGAGGGGCAAGAGTGACTGCTCCCTTTATGCCAAACAAACCTTCCTGAAGCTTGGGTAAGAGACTCCTCTGGTAGAGTCTGGAATCATTCACAGTCCCAGCCTTTACCTCAAGGATGACTGCATCAAGAGAATCATAAACACGGATGAACTACCTGCCAGAGATGCTGGAGCTAGCAAAGAATACGAAGTCCCTTTTGTGGGTAGGAGCATAGGAAACTGTAGGATGTGATTCTTTTTTTCTCTTGGCCTTAACCATATCCTCACCACCACGTGAGAATGCCTTTCCCAGGTGGCCACATTTTCCTGGATGCCTGAGTAGCTCAGCTCCACAGATGTGCTCAGTTAGATGTTGCTAGGTCAAGATTTCTTCTCCTTTTCATCCTGCTTCTCCCTCTCTTCCTTTTCTTCCTCCTCCTCTCTCCTCCCTTCTTCCTCTTCTTTCTTTGTCTTCACACCATATCTAATTTTATTGTTTTACAGAGGAAACCACAGTGCAGAATATAATTGCAAATAATATTCTGAAATATTATTTCAGATAATAGAAAGAGGAACTAGTGCTTATACACAAATGGGAGGCATGAGACTTGTTTTAAATGACACTTGGTTATGACTTGGGTGCCACAAGCATTTGGCCTCTAGGTCTGTATAGAGGAGCTGCCTGGCCCATGAGCTTGCAATAATTTCATGCCCCTCAGTCACTGATATATGGAATCAAATATGGTTACAATGAGCCTCTTTTCTAGATCCTTCCAAAGCAGCCGACAGACAATATCTGGCCAGGATAAGAAAACTAGAATTTCTCAGAGGTCAATGGTCAAGTGGTTATTCTATATAATTCTTTTTTTTTTTTTT
>PVIR01038550.1:0-14480 GCA_004026965.1 Petromus typicus | reverse complement strand
GGAGGAGAAGAGGGGTGTGGTGGTTCATCTCACACTGGTGAATAAGTGGGGTAGTGCAGTGGGTCGGGGGGCAGCCCACTGCCTTTCAGGCCTGTGTGGGAAGCTGCCCCACTGACTATGCCTAAAGCAGCCTGTAAGCAGTGCAGGCTGTAAAGAGTTAACCCCAAAACCTACCATAGGGGTCGGAGTGACGCTTACCCAAACTCTGTTCCCAAAGCTAGAACCTTCTTTACTAAGAAGACAAGATGAAGTGTCAATCACAGCTTGTGTTTTGTGTCTTCTGTCCCTAATTCAAGAATGTTTTGTCTTTCCCTTCACTAACCCTGCCTGCGCTAGCAGTGTATGCATGGCAACTCCACATAACCCCCCGTAACGCCTTCACCTCAATTTAACTATGATGTCACCGATAAATATTGATGGCTGTGGGTGTTCAGGGCCTTTGTTTGCCCAGCCTCACTTGCAAGAGCACTGGTCACCCTGGCTCCCCGTACTTCTCTCTCTTTAACTTTGTTCCTAAGCCTTTCTTGTCACTGTGTGTGACAGCACTGGGAGGGAGATAGAAATCCACCGAAGAGGTCGCTGTTAATCTTGAGTCCCCTCAGCTCCTGGGAGCCCTGAGCGAGTTGCTGAGCCCAGGTCATGCCCCCTTCCTGGAGCCATCTGCATTTGGTGCCTGGTCGGAGTGTGTCAGGCACACTTGCTGTGACAAACTCAGGCCCGCTGTGAAGGGCCACCTCAGCATAAGGGATCCCAGTAGATTCGGCTGATGGCTTCCCTGGTATTCTTGCAGCCTGGCTCAACTTTTCCTTTTACCCAATCCCCTTTCTTTTTTAGTGGTACTGGGGGTTGAACTTGGGCCCTTGTGCTAGCAAGGCAGCCACAATGCCACTGAACTAAATCTCTGGCCCCTTTCCACACATGTTGATCTCAGTGTGCTCTGGAATGAGGATTTTATTCAACAGTATGTCTCAAAGTCCCTTTCCCTGGCATTCCAACCAGAACCCAATGGCTATATTGGCCTGGGGAATGAGACAGCTCAGCCTAGATGTGGGGGAATGACTTGGAAAAGAAGGCGTGACGTAAGTTTGCTCTTGCTCTGTTACCTTGGGGCAAACTGCTCCTATTCCTGTGAAATTTCAGCCTCTAGTATAGGTGTCCAGGAGAGAAAGATGAGAAGAACAGATGGCCTCTACAGGGGAAGGAGTTGAAACTACAATGATAACAAACTTGAGGGACAACTAACTTAGGGGAGTTGCTTCTGAGCAATTCTGCCTGACAAGCCTCTCCTGACCTTGCTGCTGCTCTGAAGAGCCAAAGTGAAGACCTCACAGAAGTTCTTCCTTCAGAGAAGGAGGGGATGACTGTGGTGTTCTGGCGCCTGGGGCTCCTCAATACTTTCTATTATGGCTTGCATCTAGATGTCCCCCCGAAGCTCCATGTGGTCCTAGCCACCTTTATGAGAGGTGGCTGGACCTAGAGTGTGTCACTGGGATTGATTCGTACTTCAATGCTAGGGTCAAGGTGCTAGGATGAAGAGTGTGAGTGCTATCTGCCCTAAATAATCTGCATAAGACATAAAGGATAGGGCCGGAGAGTTAGCTCAGTGGTTTGGGCGCCTGTCTTGCAAGCGCAAGGGCCCGGGTTCGATTCCCCAGTAACCACATAACAATACTAGGTGTGGAGACCCACACCCAGCAGCAACCAGCACCACATACCACAGTGCCGGGCGTGGTGGCTCACGCCTGTCATCCCAGCACTCGGGAGGCAGAGGCAGGAGGATTGCTGTGATGTGAGTTTGAGGCTGAGCTGAGGGCCAGCCTGAACCACAAAGTGAGACCCTGTCTCAAAAAACCTAAAAAAAAAAGACATAAAGGATAGCGAGAGCTGAGGGTGCCCCTTGGTTGCTTTGCTACCTTCTGACCACTGATCAGAGAATCTGAACTGATTCTCCTCTTTGACGCTTGTCTGCTGTGCCACTCGGTCTTGGAACCAGCTGACTGTGGACTAAGCCCTCTGTAGACTATGAGACAGATAAAGCTTTCCTCCCTTCACTTTGGATGTCGAGCATTTTGCCTCAGCGATGAGAAGAGTAACTAAGACACGTTCTTACCCCCAGGCTTAATGGAGAATGGGCCCTGCCTTGGAGGTCAGGCTCGGGTTGACATCAATCCTAGGACAAAATGAGCTCGCAGGGCAGAATAAGGAACATTTGCAGCATAGCCTTTAAGAAACCAGCTAGGTAACAAATAACCCTTTGGGTTATTGCTTCCTCCAGAGGAGGCATACATTTAAAAAAAAAAAAGAGCAATAAAACACTAGAAAAAAGGTCAAGGGAAGATATTAATGAAATACTAAAATAAAAAAATAAGTAAATAAGTAGAATTAAATAAGAAAAACGCAAGAGTTGAAATAAATTGAACCTTCCCCTAGCTTCTGATTTCTGAAGCCTGAGACATCGGCTTTTTGTCTTCTCACTGTTAAGTCTTACTGTCCTTTGCTAAAATGTTATCCGAACCAGAGTTGTTAGATAAGCAGAGATATCTTCTTCCATGTGACACAAACTGTGTATGTGACAAACCTGCTTGTGTTATTCTCTTGTTGATTTGGCTCTTGTTAAACAGGAATCTGTCGCAGCCAAGAACTTAGGAATGATAAAAATTTATATTTTCCTTCTTTAGCTACATAGGAGGAGGCAGGAGAAATGAGACCTAGAGTTATCTTAAGGTCCTTTCATTCACCTGTTTGTTACAAACTCTCTGTGTACAGACACATTTATGTCGTTTCCAACAGCAGCCCCGTATTTGGATTAGTGAGTGACACATAGTTCAGGGGCAATAAATACTTGTTGACTGCCTGATGCTACTCTCTTGATGGTTCTCTGAAGGTTTATTGGTTGGAGAAAAGCCCTTGGCTCCCAAAGTCAGGGGCTGTGAGGACCTCGGATTTACTTTCTCGAGGCACCTGCAATTGCCTCAGCCTGCGCGAGATTCCTCCCCTGTCACTCGCACATCCAAGAACAAGGAAGGCTTTCTTCTTCAGGGAGTGTCATTACTCACATTCCACCCACTGCTCACTCGGCACAAAACCACCACCTGGGACCTTATATATATCCGTTCCTCAAAGCCCCAGCACAGTGACAGCGCTACCCCGGGTCGCAGGTGTGAGTCAGAGGGAGGCGGGAGGGGAGTGTCAGGCCCCGCTCGCGGTGACGGTGACGCAAGGCCTCCCTGGGGACCGCGGCCTCCCTGGGGACCACGGATCGGCTCCTTTGCTTCTGTTGAGCTGGAGCTGCTTTCTCACCTCTTGACAACCTGCAGCCTGGATTTGCCAGGGAATGTGTTTGATCTCTGGCTTCACGCCTCAACAGACACTTATAAATCACACTGCATCACTCCAGTCCCAGCAGCGCTTTCCTCTCAGGTGTCTTCATCGTGGGAGGTGCTCTGAGTTACCTGCCTAATAGTCAGCCCTCACTTCTGGTGAATTGTTTGACTCAAGGGAAATGGAAGGAATTTTTAACAGTAATATCTTATTTCTTCTATTTTCATCTTCATATGTATGTGTATATATAAATATATATAAAAATATATATATGAAACTCAAATGTATTTGAGTTTCTTATGTGAGAGAAACCATGCAATAATTAAGCTTTTTTTTGGACTTTTTTTCATTTAATGTTTTCTTTTTTTTTTTTTATTTTTAGGTTTTTTTTGAGACAGGGTCTTGCTTTGTGGTTCAGGCTGGCCCTGAGCTCAGCCTCCAACTCACATCACAGCAATCCTCCTGCCTCTGCCTCCCGAGTGCTGGGATTACAGGCGTGAGCCACCACGCCCGGCACTGAGGTGTGTGGTACTGGTTGCTGCTGGGCGTGAGTCTCCACACCCAGTATTGTTATGTGGTTACCAGGGATCGAACCCGGGTCCTTGCGCTTGCAAGACAGGCGCCGGAACCACTGAGCTAAATCCCCGGCCCCCTTTCATTTAATGTTTTCAAGTTGCATCCTAGAATATAAATAAGTAGAAAGGGAGGGATACAAATAATTCCCTACTCGACTTTTTAAAAAATATTGTATATATATGGCCAGTTCCTCCGGCGGGGTCCACTCATAGTGGGAGCCCACCCCAAGCAGGGCCAGTGTGAGAAGCTGAGGGAGAATCAGCTGAGCGAGCTATGGCTGGCGATGCGCGATGCACTGTCACACGACCTGTCCACAGAACCATTAGGACAGTGCTTGCCATCTTTTCTTCCATATCACAGTGTGAAATAACACTCCTTGTCAGGCAGTAACAAGAGCAATGCATTATGACATAATAAAGTGTCTGCTATTGAGGATGTTCAGACCGAGATCTATATGCTACTCAGAGGAAAAATTATTAATCATTTATTATTTTTCTCATTTGACTTAGCTGAAGGTTTTATGGGTCCAAATTTTAAATACTCTTCTTTGGCTGTCAGCCAGATTCTTGTCTTCCAAAAATGTCCTCCGGGGAGAATTACTGAGGATGGATCCAGCCCACCCTGGACAACTGCTCAGTACAGAACAGTTTCATTTCTTGTCTCCTTTCTCTTTAGAAAATTTAGAAATTCCCCCGTGGACAGGACAAATTCAGCACTTATTCTACCCACTGACTTTCAAATCAAACCCTCGATACTGTCACAGTCCCACTTTATATTTCCACCTTTTCCCCAGCCATCTTTGCCTCATTTCCATTCCTGCCTTAGAAACTTTCCTCTTCTCCAAGATGTCTCTCTGTCCAAGTCTTTTTCATCTGATCTTGGCTCAAATGCCAACTCCTGGAGGAGGCTCCGCTGACCAGGATACCTCACAGTGTGTGTCTTCCCCGTGCTAGAATGGAAGTTCTGTGAGGACAGGCTCTGGGTCCTATTTATTTGTTCACTGGTAACTTGCCAGGTGTCTAGCGTGGTACCTGGTATTTAGTAGGGACATTTAATGCAAATAAGAGTGAATAAATGAAGATAAGTACATTTTGAATATTAGAAATAGAAAGAGCCTTCGAAAATATTTGATTCCATTGTAAGAATCTGCCCCCCACCAAGAAAATCAGTTAAAGAAAAATACAAAGAGATTTATGAGCAGAATTTTTTTCATTCAAAATTAAATCCCTGGAGAGAATAATGTTCTTAAATCTTAACCACCTACTTAATTATATGGAAGGAGGATGATGAGAACTTTCAGTGAGAAGCTGAGAGGCAGCAGGTTCTTATCACTGATCACAGGGAACTCCCACGGCACTGCACAGCAGAGAGAGCTCGGCCAGAGGAGAGAGATTTCTTTTCCTCCTCCAAGTTGACTAGCTGATGGGAGGCACACTCAAAAATAGACCTGAGATGTCCTCATTCCATTGAGGCTTCTTCCACCAGCAGGAGGAAAAAATCCACAAAAAAACAGGCGTTGAGCTTTTCTGCTCAGTTCGGCTTAAGCAGGCATGGTGCGCATTGGCACAGTCTCAGTGGATGTCTGCCCCTTGTAACAAAGGTGCAAATCAGAATGAGCTCTTCATTTACCTTCCTACCTGAAAAGCTCCAGGTGTGGCACTCTCAATGGTAGGAATAAAATTTTCCATTGACTGATTTAATATATATCAAATTTCCCTAGTTTTGACCATGAATTGTTAGCAAGTGTATTTGGCTTATTTTGAAAGTCATGGTAAGCTATAGTTGATATCGTCACGTCACTTACTGCTGGTGTTTTATTATTTTATACATGATTGTACACATATGTGTGAAAGTCATTTAAAGAGAAGGCAGTACAGTCTATTTGCTTTGCTAGTCAGAAAGGAATTGGATGGAGACTTTCATTTTTTCTGAGGTGGTTTAGGGTCCTCTAAAGCAGAGAATGAATTAAGATGAATTCATAGGTCTTACTCAGGTAGTTCAATCTATGGCCTAATCCTTGAGTGCACTAATAGCCAAAAGTAGTAATGTATGGACTTACTTGTCAACATATTCAACTAGATCTGTAGTGTTCTTGGTTGACATTTTGGCTGGAGATAATCTTACCTAAAACAAAGGTCACAAATTCAAAATACATATATCATCTGCAACTTTACAGGCTACTCTTATTCTTAAATAAATGTATGGATTTGAAGCAAAATATATATGATATATTTTGATCACCAGTCCATTGAATCTTGTACATGCTCCATTTGTATGGTTAGTGACTAAAACAAAATTGAAATGTTGGGAAGACACTAGGAAGTTGCAGTTCCTAGCTTTAGTATCACAGAATAAACTTATTGGAAAAATCAAAGCCATAGATTATTCCTAGATAACTTCTAAAGGGAATATCCAGTGATTATTGACCAAGTTATAAAATAAGTTGTAACACAATAAATTGTTCTTGACATGATTATTTCTTAGGGGAATCAGCTAATTTTGAATAAACAAGTCCAAAAGGAGAAAATGAATCTATCCAAGTAATTTATTTTCAGAAAATAAAAACTTAGATGTCAGATTATTATAGTCAAAGAGCAATAAAACATAAAAGCATAACTATATACATAATTTATTAGTATAAAACATTGTTGGTCATAGGAAAAGTAAGCTCATAAGCTCTAATCCAATGGAATGATACTTCTAGAATGTTCTGTTTGTGTGCAGGTTTAAAATTTGGCAAAAATTCTGTGAGAAAAGAAACTAGCAAATGTATCTTTTGCATATGGTAAAAAATGCCTAGAAATCCAATCTTGATTTTTAAAAGCATTTGAAAACAGAACACAGATTTATCTTAATTTTAAGAGACTATCTTTGAACTAATTCAGTAGGGGTAGTGTGAGTGATATTTCATCTCAGTTTTTAAAAAGTCTACAATATATTCTAGTGTAGTTTTGTCTTTTGAGGTATTACGACGGGCAGAATATGTTAATACCCTCCATACAGAAATCTGTCCTTTTGCAAACTTCAGTGGAATTGCTATGTCTTACTTTGTTTGTTCTTTGAGAAAAGGCCTCACTATGTAGCCCAGGCTGGCCTTAAACTCACAGCAGTCCTGCTGCCTCGGCCTCCTGAGTACTGGGATTGCAGGTGTGAACCACCACGCCCAGCGGAATTACTATCTCTTAATTTAAAACCAAACAACTTAGTTGGAATCCCTCCTCTTCAGGTTAAAATAAATACGTTAAATCGGTAGGTCGACTGTCAATAAGGTCACCTGCCAGAGGCCGCTCTCCTGACCTGGCAACCAGAGCAGGTTTGAAGCTGCTCAGGACGAAGTCAGCGAACCCCAATGACTGTGCCGTGGTCCCTGCCCAGAATGAGCAGGATCTGCCAGAGGTCGGAGGCCGAACCCAGCCTTCCCTGAAGAATGGAGGTATCGATGCGGTGGTCACTTGGGTCCCCACACTGGATAGCATCTTCTAACCCTGTACCCCACCCCCCCTTTGCTGTGGTTTCCAGCCCAGTGAGGGTCTGGTCTTGGTAGTTTCCTCAGTGACACTGCTTTCTGCCGTGGCCCCTAGTAGCTCTCTGTATTTCTGAATGAAGCGGTATGATGGATCGTGCATCACTAGGCTTGTGTCTCCCTTCACCTGGTGTGTTACACAGACACATTCACATGATTTACCTACATTTCTCTAACTTTATTAATGTATATTTCGAAGTCTTATTTGGACGATCACATATATCATCATCTTAAAAGCACACCAAAGTTTTTTAAGGTGACAAATGTTAAACATGATGATGGAGAGAAATTTGGAAGAGTATAGAGAATTAAAAGATTACAGGAAAAAATATTCATTCATAGCTTCGCTACCTTGAGCAAAGTTATTGCCATTGTAGTGTAATTAATTTTTCTTTTTAAGTTTATTTACTAGCTGAATACAAATGTTAGTGCCTTTTCTTCACTCTTGCAGGATATGATGTGATTATACACCAAAACTATTTCACAGTAAAAATTCTTGGTGGGTATTATGGGATATTACATCTATGCATTTTCATTCTTTCATA
Organism: Petromus typicus; assembly: GCA_004026965.1. NCBI lineage: Eukaryota > Metazoa > Chordata > Mammalia > Rodentia > Petromuridae > Petromus > Petromus typicus. The sequence continues at coordinate 6,515 of PVIR01038550.1, read as the reverse complement.
AGAATACTTTTTAAAGACTGATAGCTTATGGTTCTGAGGATCAAACTCGGGGTCTCACACATGTTAGGGAAGCACTCTAGCGCTGAGCTACAGCCCCAGCCCCGTAATAAGACTTCAAAATGCTCTATCTTATTATGGCTTTATACTATGAAATTCTTTCTTGAATATAATACAATCTCATTCCTCCAGGTGTCCTGGAAGATTGGGGCCATTATTTTTACATTATGGATGATATTAGTTATTTGGAGTAATTGGAATTCTTATTTCTGAAATAACTGAAGATGATTATTTTTATAGGTGAAGTAGTAGACTTTCTCAAGTTTGGGAAAAGGTAATAGTCATGTACAGCTATTGACTGAGCCCTTCCTACCTGCTAAGCACTTATCAGTGGCTCATTCAAATCTCACAGCAACTTGTGTGACAGGCCTAGTTAACCCATTTTGTAAAAGAAAAAAAACAAAACATAACAAAAAATAAAAACAGGGCCTAAGAATCCCCTGAAGTCCCACAGATAGTGCCAGGTACAGTCAACAGTATCTGTCAGTGCTTGGTGTCTTGTCAGCGGTCTGGTGTTCTTTCCATAGACTGAAACCGTTGGTCAGTGTGATAAGAATCACTAAAGATTAAAAACAGCACTCATTTGAACAGTCTTTTTAATTAATGGAGGATACATGACAAGTACTAATAAAGCCAGCATTCTATTAAACTATATACTCTTTCTTATTAAAGTCTACGCTTTGCATTTATCACGATTCTATTTGAAACTTTGTGAAACAAAATCACTCTCCAATTGAAAACATTTAGTCCCGTTCCTTAAAATCAGTCCAGTTAATGTATTTACAGACTGAGATTCTTTTTCCTTTCAGTCTGCTGTCATCAGCTGCTTTGTCAGGGTAGAATAAATAAGAAACAAGGGAAGACTGAGAAGAAAAAAATCATTCTCCCAGGACTCTTTAGTGCTGTCTAAGAGAGCTGAGAAAAATACTGTATTCTACTTTTTATACGAGTATCTAAAAGTACTTGCTTTGTTTTCTTGTTCAGCGTCTGCGCCAGGAAGGGTGCCATCAGGCTCAGCGGGCTGTTCGTCGGCGACAGGAGAGGCACTTTTGTTTACATCTGTATCTAGGCAACCAGAATGCAGACTCATGTGAGGAGCTATGGTCAATGAAGTTTTGCTTCGGTGGCACTTCCTGTCCTCCTGAGGGTAGTTTCTCTGCATCTGGCCAGGTGTAGAGGGAGGTTCTGACTTGTTTCACACCAGGATTCTGCCTCGTGGCCACATCACACCTACTGACAGCTAGCAGAGCTCATCTCGTGAGACAGGAACTTTGCTAATACCAGACACTCTTCACGTGAAATCCTACCCTAGTGATCCAAGCCACCCGAAGGTTTTCTTTGGGCTCAACTTGTTTAGATGTACAGCAGTAAGAAAGATAAGTCGCTAGAAATTTAAATTCGCTACTAAAGAATACAAATCCCCATTATGGAGTGCAATCATGATGTGTATATGTAATGTACCAATAAAGATTAAAAAAAAAAGAATAGTCCATGAGATAAATACCTGAACTCATGAGGGTTGATTTTCCAGTTTTTATTTTTTGATGACTTTATTTTTATTTTTTGAAAGGCAACCGTGGTGGCTAATTTCTTAGAAAGCCAAAGTACCAAGGAATCCTGCCTGTATCCTAAGTAAAGAGTTCATCTTCACAGGGCATCTTTCCGGGGGAGCGCAGCCGTATTGTGACTACAGACAGGCGTGTCTGTGATGTCAGGGCTGGCCCTGTCCTTTGGGGCTGCAAGTCCTGAGGTGTTTCTCAGTGTTCCCTGTTGTATAGAAGAACAAGACAAAGGGACAAACAGAAACCCCAAAACCGAAATGTTAGGGCGTCCCCTTCTTCATCTCATGGACTGAGCAGGGATCACTATTAATCTATGGCTCACACTCTTTTCCTAACTTCATTTTTTTATTTTTTATTTTTTTGAGACAGAATCTTGCTTTGTAGTTCAGGCTGATCTTGAACTCAGCCATCCTGCCTCTGCCTCCCGAGTGCAGGGATTACAGGCACGAGCCACCATGCCTGGCACTGTGATATGTGGTTCTGATTGCTGGTGGGCGTGAAGATGATTATTTTTTATCCAGTATTGTTGGATGTGGTTAAAGGGGATTGAATCCCGGCCCTTGTGCTCGCAAGACAGGCACTGGAACCACTGAGCTAACTCCCCAGCCCTTCCTGATTTTCTTTTTACAGTCTTGTAAGAAAACAATTACCATCAAGTTCAAGAGAAAACAAACTGATACATTATTCCCAAAACTTTCTTCAAACAGGCTAAGTGAAGAGATGAATGCCACTGGCCAGCAAAAGGAGCGTTACAGAAAGCTCAGTCATGGTGCCAGGTGACGTAGATGGCTCAGGGCTTTTAGGTGAATGGTTGAACTTGGTGCAGGAAATTTTATTCAGTTATTTTGCAGAAAAGATAATTATGTTAGCCTTAAAATGGATTTCTGAATTTTGAAATTAAAATTTGCATATTTTGTTAAAATTCTTGGCTCTTATCCACATGCAGAAGTGAAGCTATGGTCTAAGTTACTATCCAGGTTACGATGCCAGATTTGCCTACTCCAAGGGCTCACAATGCTCAGGATGCCGAGTGACTCACTCTGATACACAGATAAAGACCACTCCTCATTTTGGCTCCAGTGGGGCATCCTGTAGTGCTAAATTCAGCTCTTAAAACTTAGAAATATAATATGCCATGGTTTAGAAGCTGTCTAAAAGATTCATTACACCTCCCTCGGTGTCATTGTATCTCACATCAAGGTAGACTGACACACACCTGTAACAAGCAGGTAGCTACGGATTCTGAGAGAATGGAGCAGAACCTTGACTCCTCAACCTACTGTCTGTTTACTTCAGGCAAAATTCTACAGCTTCATCAAGCCTCACCTTTCGCTTCTGTGAATTGAACCAATACTGACCTAAAGAGGTAGCTGAAAGGATTAAATGTACACTTACTGTCAGCTTAGCTGAGAGCCAGGCCAGGAATCTTCTGAGAGGGAATTCTTGTCAATGATTATCACAAGGTGGCAATATCCCCTCCCCCCATAATAACAGGCAAAGACTGTGTGAGTGGAAAAAACAACTAGATTTGACCTTGCTTAGCAATTTTTTATCTCCTTAAATTCAGCTTTTAATCCATGCTATATGGCTGGACAAATGGGCCCCAGTGAAATAAAGTCTAACTGGTTTGGTGTCTAAATGGCTGCTAAGTTTTTAATACAACAGTGCATAAATAAGTCTTCTGTCTGTCTGTCTGTCTGTCTGTCTGAAAAATTCCATGGTTGGGTTCCATGTTGACTTTATGGGGAAATTTGATACAGCTCTCACACAGTTTGGTTTGTGAGAAGAATTACAGAAAGAATAACGTTTGTGAAGTTTGTTTCTATTTGTCATCTATCTATGGGGGCTTCCTACCTGCCTGGGATGAACGTGTGAAGTCCTCCGGTAAGCCAAGGATCTGCAACAATGTTTCCTAATTTAGGATGAATAAGTGCATAGCTTGAGTCCCAGAAACCGACAGTACCCAACTTTGATCTTAACCGCTTCAAAATGACTCCCTTCTGGTATTTTAAAATATGGCCTTAAATTCTCCGGACGTGGGGGTCAGGGACGGGGGAGGGCGGGACCTGGAGGTCAAGACAGAGCTGTAGTGCAGGTTGTTCACTAACAGTCCTGGGGCTGTTCACACAGTCACAAATTCTCATTTGTTACATTTTTTCAGGCACATGGCAGGAAATATCTTACTTTAACAAGGCACGTATATTAAGTCAGTTTCCTGACAGGTAGAATCAAAGGTTTTGAGGAAGGAACACCTACTTGTAATTCACCCAGGGAGCGGAGGGGCAGTGAATATATTCAGTGAATGTTCCCATTTTTATAGTTCACTGTACTTTTTATTACACCTCATAAAGTCATGTAACAAAGAACTGCTTGGAGAAGCAGCAAGATGGCACGAGTGTGCTTGAAGTGAAGGGAGTGGTTTGAGAGGGATTAACGGCAATATGTCTCTTACTGTAATAAAACTAAATAAAAACGTATTCACCATACTTTTTGATGATGCTGAATAATGGTCCGGCAGCAGACCTGACCGGGTGTCCGCCCCGTGCCACATCCTCAGTTGACTTAGTGTCACGCAGCCATGGGCCAGAGCAGCCCATGGTCTCGGAAGACCGATTGCTTTTCCTCCGTCTCTGTTTCGTCACCCCATTCGGTGTCTCTGCCCCTCTACCCTCTGGCCTCGCTTCCCAGAAGACCTCATCTGGACCTCAGGCTTTCTTGATATTCTGATTTTACTTGCTTTGGTCTTCTGATAATTTTTGATGTGTTTAGCATTTAACATTTCGGGAGGTCGTCTTCACGGTCTATCTTGAGAATCATATAAGGGAGGCAGTGCACGTGTGAATATGCCAATTTTATAGATAAAAACAGAGAAATCCAGCGAGCTTAAGTGTGTCACAGGAGTGAGTGTGAGACTCTGACGCACGGGTTCCTGACTCGCCTGACCCGCTTTCCCTGCGGGCAGCAGGCTGGCATCTCCAGGGTGGGCGTCTGACTTCCACCCACAGGGCTGCTCTAGACCGAACTCGAAGGAAACACGAAGGCTGCGATTTAAGGCAACGTAGATTTCATTTCTCCTCAAATATGGACTCCAAACCTTACGAGGAACAATATTCTAGTCCAGGCCTTGCAAATATTCCTGTGAAACAGTTTCCCTGGAGAACATCTTCCTCCAGGTTTGTGGTCCCCAAAACCCAAGAGCTTACCAGACAAGCTCATCAAGGGATCGAGGAGCACACCCTGAAAAATGCAAAGGAAAGAACTTCTGAAACAGCAACTGTGGTGTCCCTGACATGGCTACTGTATTTCTATAAAACTACCATCTGTTTATCTTCCCATTTTTTTTCTGGTTGCAGGTTCTGTGTTTAGTGGAATTTTCATGTGCCGTAGCAGTGCCGGAGGTGCTTTCTGTCTTTAGAACCTCCTCAGCAGGTCCTGGTTACCCCCTGCACCCCCAAAGGCCAAACCAGACCCCAGCGGAGGCTCCCCGAAGGTGCCCAGAGAAATTTGCTCCAGCTCCTCCTGCTCTCTCGAACCATCAGTGAGATTCTCTTGTTCCATTCTCTGGTTTCAGATTCTACTTCTGTCTCCGATACTTCTACACAAACAGCTTCTCCCCAGACATGTAACTTTAGTCAGGCTACTAAATCCCAGTGACTTGGCTCCTGCATGGACTCAAGTTGTCTTTTATCTGGGTTGGCTAGCCTCAGTAAAACAAACTGACTAACCATTTCAGATATACAGTGCTTTAGAATACAGCGACTCTGGCAATTTCTAATGAAATAAATGCCCAACGGAAGTATTCTCTGGGAAAAGGTTTCTCTTTGCAGATGCATTTTGTGTTTAGCCCATTATACCCATTCACATTTGCAAACAAGTAAAAAAACACAAGCAATAACTAGAGAAATAACCAAGTCCCTCACGACAGAGAACCGGGACAAAGGTAGCCATTTAATTCCAAGAGAGTGACTATTCACGTGGCTGTTGACTGTCGCTACCAGACATCGGAGCCCTAGTCCCAGGTAGCGGCCATAAGAGCCTGTGCTCCTGGGTAAATCAGACTGTCTAGGACACTGGCAGCCGGAGGATTTAGTCTAACTACGAGCACCTCTTCGTCTGTGGGGAAAAGTCCTGCTCTGCCAGGAAGACTGCAAGCATCTTCTCTGGATCCAGCACCCTGTGCTGCGAAACCCTGATTCAACTCCCTGCCAGTGTCAGCTCTCCAGGGAGCGGCGCCGGCTGGGCCGCCATCCCCGCTGGCTGCTCTCGCCATGTCCGGACCCTGCTTTGTGGTGTAGTAAGACCCGTGTCCCGAAAGCATCCAGCCTAACGAAGGCACCTGTGCTTCAAGGTGACCAGACACATCTGTTCAAAAAGCGTATAAATAGATTCTGATTCTAAAAATCGATGGATGTATTTTTGGCCCTAGACATCTATACATTTAGCCAAATGGCTCTAGCACAGATTTTAATATTTCATGCATTTTTTTCTCTCAGTAATAGGAATGGTAATGGAAGGCACAAGAGAGAAGTTTCCCTTCTGGGAATACGCCTGTGTCCCACCGCTGAAACCCACAAGATTTTGCTCGGTACATAGCTTATCCCTGACCAGCGCGCTCTGCCTGTGGCCATGACTTCCCGTCTGTGGAATTTCAGGCATTGCGTTTGCCACGGCTGTCACTGAGGGTGATTTATAGTGTGAAGACCCAGACCGGAAATAAGTTTGTTTGGTACATTGTTCCTCGAAATTTGTTATTGGCTTTTTGTAGGTCTAGACATACCGTCAAGCAAAGGATAAAAGTAAGGAGTGGGAAGAAGTCGAACACTTGTGCTGACGCCTTGTGTGTAAGGGCAGCCTGCTGCGTGTGGATGTCTTTGTATTTGTGGTTTTTTTTTTTTT
>PVIR01038549.1:0-14478 GCA_004026965.1 Petromus typicus | reverse complement strand
AAAAAAAGAGAATGGTTCAAAAAATCAGTGAATAGAAAAGCTGGTTTTTGAGAGGATAAACAAAATTAATAAACCCTTAGCCAACCTCATTAAACAAAGGAAGGAAAAGGCTCATATCTATGCTATTAGGAATGAGAATGGAGAAATTACTACTGACCCAGAGGAAGTCCAGAGGATAATCAACACCTACTTTGAAAATGTATACTTCAATAAAATGGAAAATGTAGAAGAAGTGGACAGATTTCTAGAAACATATGAATTCCCAAAGCTGAATAAAGAAGATATAGAAATGTTAATTGCCCCAATAACAATCTGTGAACTTGAAAATGTAATTAAAAACTTGCCAACAAAGAAAAGCCCTGGACGAGACAGTTTTACTACTGAATTCTATAAAACTTTTAAAGAAGAGTTAATGCCCTACTTCTGAAACTCTTCAATGAAATTGAAAGGGAAGCAGTACTCCCAAACTCATTCCTGGAAGCAACCATTACCCTGAATCCAAAAGCAAAAAAGAGAACTACAGGCCATTATCTCTAATGAACATCGATGCAATAATCCTCAATAAGATACTGGCAAACAGAATACAGAGAATTATCAAAAAGATTATACACCCTTACCAAGTTGGATTCATCCCAGGGATGCAAGGATGGTTCAACATACATAAATAAATAAATGTTATACACTATATTAACAGGCTTAAGGATACAAATCATGTGTCACCTCAATTGATGCAGAAAAAGTGTTTGACAAAATACGACACCCATTTATGTTCAACACTCTACTGAAGATTGTAATAGATGGTCTCTATCTCAAGCTAATAAAAGCTATCTATGAGAAACCATCAGCCAGTATCATACTAAATGGTCAAAAATTGAAACCTTTCACACTAAGGTCAGGAACAAGACAAGAATGTCCTCTCTCACCACTTCTGTTCAATATAGTTCTGGGAATATTAGCCATAGCAATTATGCAAGAGAAAGAAAGAAAAGGAATAAAGATTGGAAAAGAAGAAGTTAAATTCTGAGTATTTGATGATGACATGATACTCTTATCTAGAGGATCCTAAAAACTCAATTAAAAAACTGCTGGACCTAATCGCCAATTTTAGCCACGTAGCTAGTTACAAGACAAATGTTCAAAAATCAATAGCCTTCATATACAAACAGTAGACCCACTGAGATAGAAATGGGAGAGTCAGTCCCTTTCACAATAGCACCCCCAAAAATAAAATATCTAGGAATCAATCTAACAAAGGAGGTGAAAGACCTCTACTCTGAAAATTATAGAACTCTGGAAAAGGAGATAGAAGATGATATCCAAAAATGGAAAGACATACCTTGCTCCTGGGTAGGAAGAACCAATATTGTCAAAATGGCTGGACTCACAAAACTACTCTACACATTCAATGCAATCCCCATTCAAATCCCAACAGCATATTTCACAGATCTAGAGAAAAAATTCAAACTTTCATCTGGAACCACAAAAGACCTAGAACAGCCAAAGCAATTCTAAGCAAAAGGGACATGGTGGGGGGTATTACAACTCCGAACCTGAAACTATACTATAAAGCCACCATGATAAAAGCTGCATGGTACTGGCAAAGTAACAGACCTGAGCATCAGTGGAGTAGACTAGAAGATCCAGAAACTACTCCAGATACAATGAGCCACCTCATCTTTGACAAAGGAGCCAAAAATCCTCAATGGAGGAAAGATAGCCTCTTTAACAAATGGTGCTGGAAAAACTGGGCTTTAACTTGCCAAAGACTAAAACTAGATCTAACTCTTTCACCATGTACCAAGCTAAAATCAAAGTGCATAAGAGATCTAAATATTAAAACAGATACTCTAAACCTGTTTCAGAACAGGTTAGGTGAAACTCTCATATTGGCTTAGGGAAAGACTTCATGAACAAAACTTTTATAGCACAGGAATTGGCTGAGGAAATCAACAAATGGGACCTCATTCTTTTAAAAAGCTTCTGCACAGCAAAGGAAACCACCAACAGTGCCAAAAGGCAACCAACAATGTGGGAAAAATTCTTTACCAGCTGTTCCTCAGACAAAGGGCTACAATCTAGAATATTTAAAGAGCTCAATAATTCAGCCCACTCAAATTTAAAGACCCAGTTCAAAAATGGGCATCTGAAATGAACAGATATTTTTCAGAGGAAGAAGTAAGAGCAGCTAAGAAGCATATGAAGAAATGCTCAACATCATTAGTCATTCGAGAGATGCAGATGAAAACAACATTGAGATTTCATCTCACTCCACATAGAATGGCTGCCACTTCAGAATCAGCCAATAGCAAATGTTGGTGAGGCTGCAGAGAAGAAGGAACCCTTCTCCACTGTTGGTGGGACTGTAGACTCGTACAACCCCTGTGGAGATCACTTTGGAGATTCCTCAAAAAGCTAGGATTGGAGGTCCCATTTGACCGAGCCATTGCCCTGCTACGTATATACACACAAGAATTAAAAGACTCATATCACAGTGACATATGTGCACCCATGTTTATAGCAGCCCAATTTGTGATTGCTACATCTTGTAAATAACACAAGTGTCCATCAACTGGAGACTGGATAAAAAAGCTGTGGTTCTTCTACAGAATGGAGTACTACTCTGCCATAAAAAATGATAAGTTTGAATCATTTCTACTTAAATGAACATACCTTGAGGATATCCTCATAAGTGAAATAAATAGGTCACAGATAGGTACATATCGCATCTTTTCTCTGGTATGAGAAAATACAGATGTAAATAAGTTCTAGAATTGTGTGTTATATATTGCGAAATAGAAAATGCTCAAAGTAAAATAGGGTGAAGGGGGAAAAATAATGAGATTATAACAAAAAATTAAGGAAACAAATTTTATGTATATGGGGTTCAGTAAGGTGGGTAGGGCTATAGGAAAAAATGAGAATTAAGTTGTGTCTTATGCTGGTACAAATCCCCATTATTGCATGCATGTAATGTACCAATAAAGATTTAAAAAATAAAAAAAAGAAAGAAATCTCTCCTTTCCTAGTTAGTATCTGCAATCCTGTCTTCTATGTCTGACATTCTGTCCTGGTGTAATGAATAAATTTTCAATGGCATTTAATCTTTGGATTCTGTTTGAATCTGTTAAGTGGATTCTATTTACTTCCTTGCTGAAATTCCATCATGTTTCTGAGGTCAATTTTTTTTTCTGTCTTTCACCGTGGTCACTATCTCTGTTGTTATCTGAGAGATTATTTCTGATTTCATTTTTCCTGATTCCTTTTTGTTGTCAGTTCATGGAGTCTAGGTGGTTGAGTTTCAGGTTGGTCTATCTCATTGGCCCTTAACTTTCCATTTAGAAATCTAGAATTATGAGTTTGTGTCTTATTTAGGTATTTTCTCATTTCTAATTTTGTTGTTGTTGATGATGTTATGGGTTTAATTCCTAGGTTACTACCTATAAAATGGTTATTGAAAGTATGTTTCTTGCTAATAATTAGAACCTTTATTGAATGCTTACTTCCCTGGTTGTCCTCTTCATGTAATTGACCCTCTGGCCTTGAGTGTGTAATGGCACTCTGACAATCTCAGTTATGGCACACCAAGAAAGAAACTAGAACAGAACAATTACATCACCAGCCGCTATATTCTGGTGGGCCTTTATTGCAGAGAGTTTCTTCATTTTCCAATGGGCTTCAATTTTTTCATGATGGTGCCTCACAGAGGCCTTTGTTTTCATGTTCAGTGGTGCTGTAGGCTGTGCTAATCTGGATCGCTGAATGACCATGGAGAGGGCTGCTATGACTCGGCACATGGCCACTGGTCCTTGTTCCCGTGTGAAGGTCCCAGCTCAACACTGGGACCTACTTGCTGTGTGATGATTGGGAAAAAGCTACTGGAGCTGTAAAACTGCCCAATTCCTCATGTTCTTCTAAAAGAAAACAAACTGTTGACAGAGGGAACAGGTAAAGGGCCTAGGCCAATCATGCAGACTGTAAATTCCCAAATACTTGGACAGTAAAAAAAATAGGGTGAGACATGCACCTAAGGTTATATAATGCCCTGTGTACCCACTCTGAGTGTGTTTTATGTTCTTTTGTGGTGGCATCTCATACTCAAAAAAGAGAAATAAAGCTTATTTTTGGTACCTCTTCTTGCTTGTAATTCTATTATTTGGGTGTGGACAAGTGAACATGATTGATGAGCACAGACTTTACTTCTGTGCTCTTTTCCTCTCCAAACCCATAATACCACTCTAATCATAAGAAAACATCAGTGAAATCGCAATTGAGAGGCATTCTCCATACACATGGCCAGCTCCCTATAACTATGAAGGTCACCATAGATAAGGCAAGACCGAGAGACTGTTATAGCTACAGGGGGCTAAAGAAACAGGAGAAATTCATTTGAAAAATAAAAGTTATGTGAATAAAGTATGACCTTTAATTAATAATAAGCTACTGGTATTGGATCATTAGTTATGAAAAATGGACTTCAGCAAGATATTATTAATAGAGGAAACTGAATATGAAGTATGTGGAACTCTGTATTCTAGTCAAAACATTTCTATAAATTAAAAATCATTCCAAAATTGGAAGTATAGTTTAAAAAGTAAATTAAAATGCCAAAAAAGACAAAAAGAAACTCATGGTAGCACTGTGGAGATGAGTGAGTCTGTCTTTAAAACTTATGAAAAATTATGGTCTGGAAAAATTATGGTGCAATACTACCAACAGAAAATGGAGATTAATACAATCCACTTATGTCTTAAGCAGATTCCATTCATTTTGTGGCATTCATCTTTGTCTGTGGAATATTTGATTTTCTAAAGTTTAACTCTGTGTTTAGTTTCACACCACACACATGTATGCTCACTTCAGTGCAATAAATGCTAACTGTCTGCACTGTCCCCATGGGACCCTCAAGACATGGGCACACCCTTCCCTCCTTTCATTATTTCTCCCGTACTGTCCCAAATGATTGACAACCATTGGTAGCTTCTGAGTGTGAACTTTTATTCTTTCCAAAATGAAGAATAAGAATCATGTCAAACTGACTGAGTTTCTTTTTCAGTTAGCACAGTTCCCTGGATTTATTTGATGATCTACCTTGAATTAATATGTACAAAGTTTGAGACAGGTTGAGGTTCATTTTTTGTGTCTATGCATGTCCAGTTCCTCTAGCCAGCACTATTTATTGAAAAACATTTCTATTGAATTGCATGTACACCTTGAGAAAACAGTGGAACATATGTGTTCAACTGGCTGTGGCAGAGGAGGGTGAGCCTCAGTGGTGAGCCACCCTGCCTTAGGCCACCTCTTTAAATGTCACCCCTTCCCTGGTGGGGGTGGAGGCTCAGAACACTCCTGATCTCCTGGGATCAGAGCTCTGCCAGTTTTGTTGGAGGAGGGCTGGAACCAGTGCTCACTCCACCCCTCTCACTCTGCCTTGGCAGGAAGATCTGAGCACTCTCCTTCTGTTGTGCTGAGGCCAAAAGGTCAGTTAGCTGCCTGGTCCAGCCAGGCTACCATTTGTCTGCACCACACTGAAGCTCCGCACAATGTTGTCTCCCTGCCGCTCTCTCTGGGTGGCAGTGATGGTGGTTGTTAGATCTGTTTCTTGCTAGTCCAGGTGAAACCACCTGGAATTTTTCCCTTGCTCTTAAGGAATTCCATTCACAGGTATTTCCCAGCTCCTTTGGCTGAGAAAGGCCAGGAGGGCTAACCTGAATCACTCATTGGCTCTGTCTTGGAGGTTCTAGAGTAGTAGTGGTAAACCTGTGGTGTGTGTGCCACAGTATACATCATTGAAAGCTAAAAACTTTCATAAGTTAGTCTTGGAAGAGGCAATTATAGGAGGACTGTGATAATGTTAGTGTACTGTGCTCATCCCTTCAAATTTTTCATATGAATAGATAGATAAATGTGGACAGTCCCATTTAAGCTGGGTGACAAGTCTCAGAATGAAAGCCAAGGACAGGAACCAGCCTCTGAAAAGAGCAAACCAAAGAAAACAACAAGTCCAGTGGACCTCAGAATATAGAGTGCAAAGCAGTGAGGGCTGCTGGATAGCAGAGTGAGTCTGCTCACTAAGGACCAAATCTGGAAAACACATTCCTCACCTCTGTTCACAGGCTCTCTGAAACATTCTGTCTGTGGAAGTTAGCACGTGCATTGTGACATATTTCCACACCATGGTATCATACAGAACAGTTTTCACTGCCCTGGAGATCCTATTATTTTCTCCTTGCTTATTCCCACCCTCATGCATGCCATTGAATACATACAGTACGTATTTGTTTTTCAGATTGTCTTCTGCCATGAAGTCTGAAAACAATTATATGGTCTACTGCCATATCACCCCGAATGCACCAGCTCTCATCTGAAAACAATTCTGTGGCCTTCTGTTATTTTGTGTGGTTATTACAGACTGGGTTCCATTGCATGGGAAAAGAAGGCATAGGTTCAAGGTTGAGAGAATTAAGTGAAGACTACAGACTGGAATTAATATCAATACAAACTTATGGCATATGTTTTCTTCAATTTACAAACATGGTAACACATGTATTTCCTAGTTTTATCAACTGAAGTGCCTCAGAAAAATAGTGATGGATCCAGAAGTAAAGAGGAACTATAAAGCGACATTGTACCCTACTAAACAAAATTCTGGTAGAAATGACCAGTTCCAAGTATGGAATATCTTGTTTTAGCAGATAGCAACACAGATGATAGCATGTAACTCTAAAGACAAAGTAAAATAAAACAAAAATCCAATAGCCAACTTCAATTATATCCCATAAGCCAAAAAAGAGGTATTAGCTACATGAACCAAAATACACTAAATCTGACTGAATTATATTCATAATAAAACCTTAAAAACAAGCTATGGATGGCAGTGAAGAAGGAAAGTGACCCAACTCTTTATTTGGAGAACTAGTTAATAAGAGAGGCTAGCATTTCCTTGTCTTTCTTATGTGATATGTACCAGTTGGCAGGCAAAGTTTCTCTTTATAAATAATTATACCCACAAATGCAGAAGAAGTAGGACATTAGAAAGAGACACTCTGTAACTCCTTGTGAACCAGTGGGTCTAAGTGTCAGTCATGAAGGGAGACAAATGCATAAGTGTCCCCTACTGGAGGGACACAGGATCACGGTGGAGCAGTCTTGCAATGACAAAGGAGGAAGAGCAGAATAGAAGGGACACAGACACAAAAATAGAACCAGAATACATTCAAATGCTGATTTGGATGAAACAGAAATGACAACAAATATGTAAAGCAAACAGTACCCAAGGGATGTAACCAGGAACCTGAAAACTGGACTATCAATAGAAAAAAACACCTATTTTATTTAATGATTAAATTGTGAGGAGAAAAGAGAGATGGGAAAAAATATCTACAGATAAAACAGGTTTAAGAAACAGACCATCCAATCACTACACAGGGACTTCATTTGGATCTTGATATACACATATCATTTGGAAAATAACATTTTGAAACAATCAAATATGAACACTGGCTGGGAACACAATCGTATGAAAGAATGAATGGCTAATTTTTAGATGTACATTTTAGAAAAATTCTCTTGTTCCAAATACATACATTGGAATATTTGTAAATAAAATTAATGGTGCCCTAGATTTTCTTCAAAGTAATTTGGAAAACAAGGACATGGATAGAAGAATAAATAAGAATGTAGAGGAATGAATAATTGGTGAATTCAACAAATGGTTAGGCCCATGCTGGAAGAGCACCCAGGGACTGAGGTTAGCAGTGAGGGGCTCGGGAAACGGCGACTGTGCCACTGAATCTTTGCCAGGGTAGGAGCTTACTGGCCTCCAGGCCCATGCTGGATGAGCACCCAGAAACTGATTTTAGCAGCTGGAGGCTCGTGAAACGGTGACTGCAGCACCAAATCTGCATCACTGAATCACTGCCAGGATTAGAGCTTACTGGCCTCCAGGCCAAGGCCAGAAGAGCACCAAGGGACTGAGGTTAGCAGCGGGCAGCTCAGGAAACAGCGACTGTGCCACCGAATCTGCACCGGAGTTGGAGCTTACTGGCCTCCAGGCCCTTGCCAGAGGAATGCTCAGGGACTGAGTTTAGCAGCGGGCGGCTCGGGAAACGGCGACTGTGCCGCCGAAGCTGCATCGAGGTTGGAGCTTGCTGGACTCCAGGCCCACACCAGAAGAGCACCCAGAGACGGAGGTTAGCAGGGAGAAGGTGTTCTGACTGTACTGATTGAGTGCCTCATATGGTATGCCAGAACTACGGGTTTTTCTTTAGGTCCCAATACAGACTGCAAAGAAAAACCCAGGAAACACTGCTATTTTAAGGTTCCTAACTATTAGGAGGAAAGTGACTTGCAACAAACAGCGCCAAAAACAGGGCAGGTCAGAGATTAGAAAACACTCAAAGTCTCAGACACAAAGATCCTCACCTCAAGGTAACAGAGGGGGAAGGAAATAGAGAAGTTTGAACCCCAGTCTCCAGGGACCTGGGAAATGGTAACAAAAGCACATATCGTAAAATGAAAATCAGAACTGATCTCTGAGATGAAAGCAGAGAGATTGGACACTGTCAACATGATGATTAATAAAGCTAAAGAGGAAATCACGGAGTTGATAGAATCCAAGATAGCAAAAGCAATGGAACCTTTTAAACACCCACAAGAAGAAGCCCAGGAAATTAAGAAAGAAAATCAAAGTTTGCGCAATAGAATGATTTTGGAAGAAGACCAAATTTCAGACCTAGAAGACAGGATCTCAACCAATGAACTGGAAAGGCATAATCTATGGAAAAAAGCAAGCGATAATGAAAAGGCAATCCAACAGCTCCTAGATGATTCAAAGAAGAATAACATAAGATTGATTGGAGTCACTGAGGAAGCAGGAGACAATGCTAAAGACATCAAAAAGCTATTCACAGAGATAATGGCAGAAAACTTCACAGAAAAAGGTAAATAATTGGACATACAAATATATGAAGCATACAGAACGCCACAGGCCCGTGACATGATAAAATCTACATCTAGGCATATAATCATAAAACTCCCAGATATCAAAAAAAAAAGAATGAAATACTGAAAGCAGCCAGAGAAAAGAAAACAGTTACATGCCAAGGGAAGCCCGTCAGGATCACAGCGGACTTCTCAACTCAAACACTCAATGCAACAAGAACCTGGAGTGAAGTCTTCCAAGCCCTAAAGAAAAACAACTTCCAACCCAGACTGATGTATGCTACAAAACTATCCTTGAAAATTGATGGGGAAATAAGATACTTCCATGACAAAGAACACCTGAAAAATTTCCCAAACATGAAACCTGTGCTCCAAAACATTTTAAAGAATATCTTGGAGAAAAAAAAGGAAAGTTACAAATCCATGAGTCCTAACCGAGTCAACCCATGGGACGAAACAAGAAACTGATGGGGAAAGGGCAGAAGTAGAATAACAGAGCCAAGAACAGGAAAACATAGCAGCACTAAATTTACCTATATCAGTCATAACAATTAATGTCAATTCACTCAGTGTGTCACTTAAGAGATACAGGCTGGCAGAGTAGATCAAAAAACAAGATCATACAATCTGCTGTATACAAGAAACACACCTAATTCAGAAAGAAACCCATGGACTAAAAGTAAAGGGATGGAAAACAATATTCTATGCAACAGAAAACAGCAAGAAAGCAGGAGTGGCGATTTTATTTGCAGACAAAATAGACTTCAAGCCAAAGCTGATAAAGAGAGATAAAGATGGACACTATTTTTAGTTCAGGGAAAAATCGAAGAGATAGAAATCACAATCTTAAATATTTATGCTCCCAATTCTAATGGACCCAACTATATAAAACAAATATTAATGGACTTGAAAAACCAGATAAACTCCAATACAATAATAGTAGGGGACCTCAATATCCGACTGTCACAAAGAGACAGATTGACTGGACAAAAAGTCACTGAGGAATTCCTTGAGCTCAACCAGACTCTTCAGCAAATGGACTTAATAGATGCCTACAGAGTATTTCACTCCACAAAATCAGAATATACATTTTCTCAGATGCCAGGAATCATTCTCCAAAATAGATCATGTGCTCATTCGTAGAACAGGTTTAAGCAATTATAAAGGGATTGAAGTTATCCCTTGCATACTGTTGGAACACAGTGCCCTGAAATTGGAGCTGAATAGCAAAGGAAAGCCCAGGATCTTCACAAACACATGGAAACTGAACAACATTCTGATGACGAACCAATGGGTCACAGAAGAAATTAGAGAAGAAATTGTGTAGTTCTTACAACTAAACGATAACCCCAGGACAACACACAGAAATTTATGGGACACAATGAAAGCAGTTCTACGAGGAAAATTCATAGCAGTGAAAGCCTACATCCAGAAAATGGAGCAAGTTCAAATAAACAACTTAATGATGAACCTCAAGCAACTAGAAAGAGAGGAGCAAAATAAACCCAAAGCTTTCAATAGGCAAGAAAGTATAAGGACTAGGGCAGAAATGAATGCAATAGAAACCAACAGAACAGTTCAAAAAATCAATGAATCTAAAAGTTGGTTCTCTGAGAGGATAAACAAAATTGATAGACCATTAGCCAACCTCATTAAACAAAGGAAGGAAAAGGCTCATATCTATGCTATTAGGAATGAGAACGGAGAAATTACTACCGATCCAGAGGAAGTCCAGATGATAATAAACACCTACTTTGAAAATTTATACTTCAATAAAATGGAAAATGTAGAAGAAATGGATAGATTTCTAGACACATATGAACTCCGAAAGCTGAATAAAGAAGATATAGAAATGTTAAATGCCCCAATAAAAATCTGTGAAAGTGAAAATGTAATTAAAAACTTGCCAACAAAGAAAAGCCCTGGACCTGACGGTTTTACTGATGAATTCTATAAAGCTTTTAAAGAAGAGCTAGTGCCTCTACTTCTGAACTCTTCAGTGAAATTGAAAGGGAAGCAGTACTCCCAAACTCATTCCTGGAAGCAACCATTACCCTGATTCCAAAAGCAGAGAAAGACCCAACCAAAAAAGAGAACTACAGGCCAATATCTCTAATGAATATCGATGCCAAAATCCTCAATAAGATCCTGGCAAACAGAATACAGAGAATTATCAAAAAGATTATACACCGTGACCAAGTTGGATTCATCCCAGAGATGCAAAGATGGTTCAAGATACGTAAATCAATCAATGTTCAACACTATATTAACAGGCTTAAGGATAAGAATCATATGATCATCTCAATTGATGCAGAAAAAGCGTTTGACAAAACACAACACCCATTTATGTTCAAAACTCTACAGAAGATCGGAATAGATGGTCTCTATCTCAAACTAATAAAAGCTATCTACGAGAAACCATCAGCCAGTATCATACTAAATGGTCAAAAAGAGAAACCTTTCACACTAAGATCAGGAACAAGACAAGGGTGTCCGCTCTCACCATTTCTGTTCAATATAGTTCTGGAAATATTAGCCATAGCAATTAGGCAAGAGAAAGAAGTAAAAGGAATAAAGATTGGAAAAGAAGAAGTTAAGTTGTCATTATTTGCTGACTACATGATACTCTACCTAGAGGATCCTAAAAACTCAATTAAAAAACTGCTGGACCTAATCGTCATTTTTAGCCGCATAGCTGGTTGCAAGATCAACATTCAAAATCAACAGCTTTTGTATACACAAGCAGTAGACCCACTGAGATAGACATTGGAGAGTCAGTCCCTTTCACAATAGCACCCCCAAAAATAAAATACCTAGGAATCAATCTAACAAAGGAGGTGAAAGACCTCTACTCTGAAAACTATAGCACTCTGAAAAAGGAGATAGAAGATGATATCCAAAAATGGAAAGACATACCTTGCTCCTGGATAGGAAGAACCAATATTGTCAAAATGGCTGTACTCACAAAACTACTCTACACATTCAACACAATCCCGATTCAAATCCCAACACCATATTTCACAGATCTAGAGAAAAAAATTCAAACTTTCATCTGGAACCACAAAAGATCTAGAATAGCCAAAGCAATTCTAAGCAAAAGGAACATGGTGGGGGGTATCACAACTCCGAACCTTAAACTATACTATAAAGCCACTGTGATAAAAACTGCTTGGTACCTGCAAAGTAACAGACCCGAGGATCAATGGAGTAGACTAGAAGATCCAGAAACTACTCCAGGTACACTGAGCCACCTCATCTTTGACAAAGGAGCCAAAAATCCTCCATGGAGGAAAGATAGCTTCTTTAACAAATGGTGCTGGAAAAACTGGGCTTTTACTTGCCAAAGACTAAAACTAGATCTTACTCGTTCACCATGTACCAAGCTAAAATCAAAGTGGATAAGAGACCTAAATATTAAAACAGACACTCTAAACCTACTGCAAAACAGGTTAGGTAAAACTCTTGAAGACATTGGCTTAGGGAAAGACTTCATGAACAAAACTTCTATAGCACAGGAAATGGCTGAGGAAATCTATAAATGGGACCTCATTCTTTTAAAAAGCTTCTGCACAGCAAAGGAAACCACCAACAGTGCAAACAGGCAACCAACAATGTGGGAAAAAATCTTTACCAGCTGTTTCTCAGATAAAGGGCTACTATCTAGAATATATAAAGAGATCAAAAAAATCAGCCCACCTAAATTTAATCACCCAATTCAAAAATGAGCATCTGAAATGAGCAGACACTTTTCAGAGGAAGAAGTAAGAGCAGCTAAGAAGCATATGAAGGAATGCTCAACATCATTAGTCATTCGAGAGATGCAGATGAAAACAACATTGAGATTTCATCTCACTCCACATAGAATGGCTGCCATTTCAGATTCAGCCAATGGCAAATGTTGGCGAGGCTGCGGAGAAGAAGGAACACTTCACTGCTGGTGGGACTGTAGACTCATACAACCCTTGTCGAGATCAGTTTGGAGATTCCTCAAAAAGCTAGGATTGGAGGTCCCATTTGTCTTGGCCATTGCCCTGCTAGGTATATACACACAAGAATTAAAAGACTCATATCACAGTAACATGTGTGCACCCATGTTTATAGCAGCCCAATTTGTGACTGCTACATCTTGGAAACAACCCAAGTGTCCATCAACTGGAGACTGGATAAAAAAGCTGTGGTTCTTCTACACAATGGAGTATTACTCTGCCATAAAAAATAATAAGTTTGAATCATTTCTACTTAAATGGACATACCTTGAGGATATCCTCATAAGTGAAATAAATAGGGCACGGGTAGGTACATATTGCATCTTTTGTCTGGTATGAGAAAATAAAGATGTAAATGAGTCCTAGAATTGTATGTTATATATTGTGAAATAGAAAATGCTCAATGGAAAATAGGGTGAAGGGGGAAAATGTTGATATTGTAACAAAAAAGTAAGGAAACAAATTTTATGTATATGGGGGGGTGGTAGGTTGGGTAGGGCTAAGGGAATAAATGAGAATTATGTTGTGTCTTATACTGGTACAAATCCCCATTATCGAGTGCAATCATGATGTGTATATTTAATGTACCAATAAAGATTAAAAAATAATTTTAAAAAATAAAAGAAAAGAAAAGAATTATAAGCACAGAAGAAGCTCTAAAGGCTACTGGAGAGGTCAGACATGTTCTACTCAGCACTGAGGAAGCCTGATGTTAGCGTGATGTGTGAACTCCAGGCCTCGTGAAGGATGACAGCAGCCCAGGAAACCCACTGGGCTCCATGTGTTGGGCTAACATGGTGAGCATCAACCTTAAAGTCAGTCCACACACACCCAGTAAAACAGCAGAAGCTAAGACATTTCTAGTGCGATTCCTTTCCCTTTTGTCTTCTCTGCAGCAAAGACAGAAGCTCCTGTTTAAAACAGGAGCATTTTTATTTCAAAAATGCTATTTCCCTTTTGGGTCCGAGTGACACAACCTGTACCTCTCCTCACTCAGCATTTGATGGGTCCTGCACTGCCATCGAGCCCTCCTCCAGCTGGAATCTGTAGCCAGGCAAAGAACCAAGATTGAGTTTCTTCCCACCTGGGCCAAGGACATCGTTGTGGTTTTTACCTAGATGTCCCTCTAGAGCCATATACAGTTGTAGGTGGGGCTTTGGGAGGTGACAGGATCATAGAGGTAAGACGTTTGTCAGTGGATTCACCACTGATGAGTTTATGACTAAATGTGATGTTGTGAGATGAAGCCTGGTTGCAGGAAGTGGGTCACTAGGGGAGCATCCTGGCAGGATCTGTTACCCTCTCTGCTACCTTCATTTCCCTCTGCTTCCCATCACCACCTTGAGACCTTTCTTCTCTCCCCAACCCTCTGCTATGCCACCTCACCTTGGAGCCAGCCAGCTATAGACTGAATTCTCTACAAACTATGAGCTGAATGAACCTTCCTCCTTTAACCTACAGGTGTCACGTACTGTATCCCAGCAAGGAGAAAGTGACCAGGATGAACATCTTGTCATGTCAGTCCATGTCCCATAACTTCATCTCATAGCCT
>PVIR01038548.1:0-14454 GCA_004026965.1 Petromus typicus | reverse complement strand
TAAGATGTGTTACATCCATGTACCACCTTCCCATGATGAATGTAACCATCATGTACTGCAAATATATACTAATACAAATATTTTAAAGATAATAACAAAGCTAACCCAAGCTGGTATGTGCCACTTATGATTCTGTTGAATCATAAGGAGATCATGTAGTGATCATGGAGGAGAAATTTATCATTACTATGTTCCATCCATGTGATGGCAGAGGATCCATGGTAGTTTGGAAATAGGAAGGAGGCCGTGGACAGAAGGAGCAAAGCTTAATCTAGGTTTTCAAATTATAATCAGCTATATAGAGTCAAGGTTATTTGCAGAAAAATAGTTAAGGACAAGGAGGGGGAAAATTTATTCCATCTTCTATTCACTGTTCCCTACTCTTTACCCAAATTAATATCCTAAGTAACTAAATTGCTGTATCTATCTATCTATCTATAACATATCATCATTCTGAATGAAATCATATCATCGAAATGTCAAGACAAAAAGATTTAATATGCTTTAAGCACAACAGTTTCCTAAAAACACACTAAAATAAGAGGAAAATTAAATGTGGCACAGTGGCTCTTAAGGAAGAAATAGCTAAAAATGGCCTACCAGAACAACTGATGAGTGTAAATATGGACTTTGACTTGAGCAATATTGTATCAATATTAAAGTTTTTAATATTGATAACTACCCCCATGATAAGAAGAAAGACACACTAAAATATTCAGGGGGAAGAGAAAAATGTTTCCAACAACTCTCAATGGTTCAAAGATATGGAAGGAAGAGAGAGAGAGAAATGTAAGGTAAGGTAATGATAAGAATAACACAAATGGAAACAACACATACAATAAGCGTACCCAACTAAAGTCTAAGCAAGAGTTCCTTGCTCTATTCTCTTAAGTGTGAATTTGAAATTATACAAAACTAAAAACATAATTAAATAGTAGAGGGGTTTTTGGGAAGTATTTATTTCTCCTTTTCTGTTCTCTCTTCCCTGCCTCTTTGGAGTAAATTTTGCCAATCTTTAGAATTGCAGCAGTAGAAACAGATATGCTTTATATTGATCACTATGGTTCTACCTCAGTGGATTTGAAATCAATAATGTACAGCACAGAACTTTAGGTAAAATTATGATACTGGCTTAAATGAGTTCAAAAACATCCCCAAACACCCAGCTGAGCTCCTAAAGCTGGCATTTTGTTTGGAAAACAAACTAAACTTTTAACAAGTTTAAAAAGCATGTTGACATTTAAAAGCTAAGAACTGACCTCGCCTTTATTTCTTTCAATGCCTGAGAGAATGAGGAGCAATAGGTAAGTAACGTAAGCATCTGCAGCTTCCAGTTTAATTACTCTAGCATTTCCAGGACTGGATCAGATCCAGCACTGGCAGGCAGCACAGACTGCAGTTACAACTGTTGACTATATCAATTTCTGGAATTCTCCAGTTAGTTGAGCCACACGTAAACCAATCAGTGTCAACTAGAGAATCACTTCTGATTTTTTCTTGATACATGTGCATACAGCTGCATCTGATTACATAAATTAGTATGTGTATTTATAAAAGAAAATCATGAATATAAAAGAACACCCATAATTTATAAAATATCTATAGTAGAGAAAAAATGAGTTCAAAAAATCACGAGGAATGATAGCCATTATATGAACTACATAGAAAATTTCTACCTTTGACTTATAAAGACCGAGTACTGGGCCGAGGATTTAGTCCAGGGGTTCTGGTGCCTGCCTTGCAAGTGAAAGGGCCTGGGTTTGATCCCAATAACCACATACAACAATGCTGAGCATAGAGACTCACACCCACCAGCAATCAGAACCACATACCACAGTGCTGGGCATGGTGGCTCACACCTGTCATCCCAGCACCCGGAGGCAGAGGCAGGAGGATTGCTATGAGTTCAAGGCTGAGCTCAGGGCCAGTCTGAACTACAAAAAGCTTGACCCTGTCTCAAAAAAAAGAGTGAGTACTTGAAAAATATAAAATCTATATACTCTCTAATGTTCATTATTTAAAATGACTTATTTGGCTCTTGTCTTATGCATTTTTTTTAATTTCTGGGACAAAATGCCAAATACTTGCAAGGTCAGGGGCGGAGTAGAAAGGGCCTTGCCAGCAAAGCTCCTCACCTCCTGGTAGACAGGAAGTAGACAGAGAAGTCAGGAGGTGGGAAAAGGGCTACACCTTTCTAGGTCATGCCTCGATGACCTGCCTCTGAGGATCTAGCAAACACTCGAGGCTCTAGTGAGACCCTAGCAGGAATCTCTATAGGTGTTTACAGTGAATCATGTGTAGTCTGAATCTTACTAAGACTATAAACTAGTCTCAAACTAGTGTAAGATGTCATTTGACTCCAGCAATAGAGCATTTAGCCTGGCTAACAGAGAGTTTAAATTATCACTGAAATGTACACATTTAAGACCTGGACAAAACCCAACATTTCTAGGAAGATATAGGAAAAACATCCAAATATATGCTGCTTGCAAAACATTTAACCTGCCTTTAAAGACCCATATCCCATATATTCTGAAAGTTCAAAATAGGAAAAGATATTCTGTGCAAAAAAAACCCAAAATGTAGCAACATAATGATATTCATATAAGATGAAATGTATTTATGTCAAAAAACTATAAAATGAGACAAAGAAACTCAATGTTTAAAGAGAAAGGGGGCAAGTAATCAAGGGGATATAACAATTAGGTATATGCACTGAACACTGAAATATGAACATTCATCAAATATTAATGTATCAGGAAGAAAAGAGTAATTATAACACAAAAATAGTGCCTCAATTCCAGCAATGGAAATCAGACCTAACAAACATATAGAATATTATATCCAACAAAAGAGATATATATATATATATATATCTTACATACATATATATTTGTGTATGTGTGTGTTTGTGAAACTTAGCAGAAAATGAGAAAGAAATTATAGGAAAGTTAAATAATTTAAAAGTAATTGTTAACAAGACAAAGGTAACACTGTTGAAAGAATGAGTGAACTGGTAGATAAATAAAAAAATTCTTTCTATCAATGGAAAACACAGAGTATAGAATAAAAGATATGTATATAACAAATAACCATCAAAATCATGTACTAGAGTGTCCATGATTGCAATGTTCCTAATGGTCCCAAACCATCCCCCAACATCAGCTTGAGTACATTTTTGTGTGCTCATTTAGTAGAAAGTTATTTAGTGTTGAGAAATAATGAAACCCTGCTACGAAAAGCAGTTCCTTTAAGCACAATATTATACAAAGTTACCCTGATAAAAGAGGAAACATTCATGATATGATTTATGTAAAAACAAAAAAATAGGCAATATCAGTTTATGTTTATATTAGATGGATTAAGTTTTAGGGAATAGCACTACGGGACTGCCAGGTATATTGGTATCTTTCTTGACTCAATTCTGGTTACACGAGTATGTTTGTTTTCTGAAAATTATTAAGCTGTGGACTTATCACCTGTGTGCTTTTTCTTATGAATGCTACACACTAATACTTTTGAGAAAGACCGTAACATATTTAAAGACTGATTTTTGTGATGACAGTTTTGGAGCGGCGTATCACTTTCATCTCCCACAGTTAGAAAAGTCCCTTCATACACTGTTCGCTTTTGGCTTTCAAGGATTGAAAAGAATCAGGAGAGAAAATTTTTGGAAAGCAGCTGGTTGAGGGGCCGTGTGTTTGCAGATATAACTAGAAGAGTACTTACTATCTTTACATATCTTTGAAGAATCAAGCAGAATGGGGACTACTTAAGCATAACCAAACTATCACACAACTTCTCTTCTAAGAGTGGAGAAACCTAGGGACAGTTGGGTAACCACAAGCAAGAATTTTAAACATCAGATATTAATACTGGCATCACTTCAGAATTCATAAATAATAAATCAAAATGTCTCCAATGTTCTTTTTCAAATACAGGTTTAAATTATTTTCCTCTTCTTTCATTTTTGTTTGTTTTGCTCCCTCCAGAGGGAAGGATGCCCAAACTTCTTTGGCACCTCTTTGTCGGCTTTTGTTCTCTTCTGCCAAGTCTGCTCATTCTAGACCCCAAGTTTCTATAGAGTGGGGTGTTTCTACTTGTGCATCTGTATTCCCTGAACGGGCATCTGTCAGAGAATAAGTACTAAAGAAATATTTACTGTTTAGTTCTAAATCTTGGAATTAAATTACAGCCAATACTGTAGATATTAGAAATGGTACATGTTTTGTATTTGTTTTTTTTTTTTCCTGGAAGAGGAGAGGAAAATAATCTATTATGCTATGACTGACACATATAATTGTGTAGGATGTGTGTGTGTGTATGTGTTTGTATGTTTTCTTGGCATGATTTAAGATTCTGATACATTTTCTCAGAGTTGAGAATTTTTTCTGCAACCTAACATAAGTTTTTAAAATCAACTTTGCTCTTATCTCTAATCTAAACTAATTGTCAGTAAACATTTCCACTATCTTCTTTTCCTGTTATTCCCTTATGTGAACAGGACAGTTGCCTTAATCTTTAGATAGCTCATTATAGATTTTTTTTTTTTTTTGAGACAGGGTCTCACTTTTGTAGTTTAGGCTGACCTTGAGCTCAGCCTTGAACTCACAGCAATCCTCCTGCCTCTGCCTCTCAAGTGCTAGAATTATAGGCATGAGCTACCACACCCACTACTGTGGTATGTGGTTAGCATACCCCGACTCTTGTGCTTGCAAGGCAGCATTGGAACCACTGAGCTAAATCCATGACCCTCATTTTAGTCTTATTACTCCTGAGAATCACAAATTAGAAAACTAATCTCTGAAAAAGTCCCGTGAGGCCAGGTGGTATCCAAAAGCTATTTAAAGTTGTTTATTATTACCACAAATTTTTTTTGAGAAACTGATTGCAGTTCTTTAAAAATAAATTGATAAATAGGTCCCAGGAAAATAAAATCATGAGAAAACAAAACATATGTAGGCATTTAGAATTCAAATTTTGATTTTAAAGTCTTTTTCTGTCTGTGTACAGCTCACAGATATCTAGGCTCATTAATTCCTATATCCAGCCCATTGGACACGATGACACAGAGAACAATGGGAAATGGCTGTGACAGTTTGTGGTACAGGACACTCATTCTTTCCAATGGTCACCATGACCAAATAGCACTTGATAATTCATTTTCTCAGAGAGTGTTCTGGTTAGATCCCAATACTAAACAAAGGAGGATATGAGGTATTTTTATCATTGCCTTGTACAACTGTACCAAAAAGGACAATAAAATAAAGCTCTGTGATCTTACAGACATTTAATTCTGTACATTACTACTAACCACAGCCAAAAACATAGTATTAAAAACTTATAAATAAAATCACAAGATTCAATCCACTGTGGAGATAAGGAACACAGAGAGATGACAGTAAACATCTTAGCCAGCATTTATCAGCTAATTAGTAACTAAGCCAAAACCATGACATATTTTCTGGTCCACAATAAATATGGCTTCCTCTAAGATATCATTAGCATGGCACTTTTCAAAATGTATGATTGTAGGTTTAATATAAATAAGGTAGAATAAAACTCTTGCCTCGTTCTGGTGAAATACTTTCTAAACTGGAAGGTTAATTGTGGTTTTCTCATAGGCCCTAAAATTGCAAAACATAAAAATAAATCATTTTCACATAATCCATATCCGAAGAAATCCTTAGAAGGGTGAGGGTGAAGAATTAGGTCTTTGCAGAAAATGTTGAAAATGAAGAGGAAATAGGAAAAAAAGATGGTACTAGGATGGGAAAATATATACCAAGCCTTAGACCCAAGGACCTTCTGTGGTGGTTTTTATGTAGATCTGCCAATTACTCTTTACCTCCAAAAGCTGAAATCCCAGTCTCCTTTGCTTGACAGTGACTCATTTTCTAGAAGAGATAACACTTGATTCCCAATGCTACTGATAAAAGACATTTTGATTGGTAGCCAAGATGATGAACTTCTTTCTTTCTTCCCCTTGCATCTTTTCCATGGTTAAGAGATCTCCCATACTGGGGAGTCAAAACAGCATTATAAAAAAAGAAAAAACCTCTTGGAACAAAGACCTATGATTTCTTATCAACAACTTCATTGAGGTGGACCCTCCATCTCTGGTCAAAGATTCATATAACCTCACCCTGACTAATAATAACTTTACTGTCACATTATGAGAAGTTCAGAACTAAAATAATCCAGCTAAGTCACTTTTGAATTCCTGACATATAGAACTGTGATATATATATATATAATTATTTATAATTTTATTTTAAAATTATACTACTAAATCCTGGAGTAACTTCTTACACAAAGGTTAATTAATAATGCTGTTGTTCTGAAGTAAAAGGTATTGTCATATCAATTCTAAAAAGCTATTATTGGGGGATGCTATATGAAGTTGCTGTCTGTGGCCTATATATTCAATTATCTCCTGGATTCAACCAACTATAAGGAGTAAAATCATCTTGTTTCATTCTGGACTTTGACTGGACTTTGACATCTCAGGATGCTTTTTAAATATGTTTTCTATTTGTAAATCTGCTTTCTTCAAAATACATGACAA
The DNA here is from genome assembly GCA_004026965.1 of Petromus typicus. Lineage (NCBI taxonomy): Eukaryota > Metazoa > Chordata > Mammalia > Rodentia > Petromuridae > Petromus > Petromus typicus. Next base: position 7,886 of record PVIR01038548.1, on the reverse strand, counting down.
TATAGCGATGATTTTCTGACACTTCTGTGATATAACAGTTAGAAACTAATTATGTGTGCATTATCTCTTGGTTTAGACATGTCAGAGAAAATTATTAGCAAATAATCATTCTCTTTCTCAAAAGATATTTGGAACTTGGATTTGAAACAAATATTTGAATAAATAATAAAACAGGCTGTAAAGGTCTTGCACAATTCTAATTGCAAAAAACTATTTTCCTCTCAGCTTTAGAAGCACTAAGTGGATGTATTCAGTACATCGTGTTTTATTTTAAACACACACACACACACACACACACACACACACACACACACACACACAGCCATCAAGCCTATATGTAATTATTTCGGACTGTTCTCTTCACTTAATCACACTGAGATCTTTCAAGTATCCAAATAACACAAAAGTAGCTTCTTGATAACTTACTATCTCTTTTGATATAACTTCTGCCACTTTCATAGTTCTGGCAATGATATCTGTTAGCTGTGGAGTGAGAACTGTCTGTAGCTTCTGTTCTCCATGGAGCTCTGGTGTGAGTGTGTGACTTAATGCAGACGTTTACATATAAACTTCTTGGCACATGACCGCAATTTCCTAATGTTAGCATTTTCATCTTTGACACAAATCTTACCTGAGAAATTATTTTAAAAATCAGTCTACAAGAAGTAAGATGTGTTATGTAAATGTGCCAACTCCCCATTTTATGCAAACATGTACTAATTAACTTCAAAATTAAACAGTAAAGTGAAATCAAACAGAAATTTCTAAGGATATATTGCTTCTGCCTATCTGTTACGAGTTATTTCCTTTACAAAAGAGACGTCTAAACTACCATTCCAGACTTGTGAATGTGATTATCCTGTCATCCTGGAGGTCTATTGATGGTGCTCCAAGCATGATGTTTTCTTTTTCTTAGAGTCTATATATAGCAAAGTCTTAGTCAATGGCAGTAATTATTTGGGAACAATGAAGAATTCTTTGGAAATTCGGAGTTGGAAATCATATTCCATTTTGTATATTATTAGGGTATGAACTTAATTAACCTCCTACCAAGAGTTTCTAACATTATACATTTCCTGGGATGATGACACTAGAGTTGAACTTTGTTTTCATTTTTCTCATTTTAATTTCCTAAAATTAAGTGTTAATAGGTAGTTCTATTATAGTCTACTATATAAATGTATAATTATCATTAATCATATTTATAATCTATAATGTAGCAAAATATTCCTTCCTAAGCAGCAAATATACTGGCCACTCTGATATTAGAATATGCTTAAATGACAGCTAGAAGCTGCTAACTGACTGAAAAGTAGAAACAGAAATGTTACTGACTCCCTCACCTTTCTTTGTTTTTTAAAGAGAGCTTGGTTTACCATCACATCCTCTATGGAGAAGTATTTGAAACACTTATGATAACCTAGGTGAGAAAACTCTGAGCTTCTTAAACTAAATATGGTATAGCTCAGACTTCACTTAGAAACAGAGTTCTCTAATGAAAGATAACAGATTCAGTAATAATTTAAACTTAACAGGTTGATGTAGCAAATCTGTCTTTCTAAACAACTAGTGTGTCATTGGACAACAGGACCAACAGCACAGTGAAGCAAAATTTAGAACACTATATTAAAGCTACTAATTTGCAGTGGTTTATAGAGGTATAATTTTCCATTTAAAATGTAAAGTTCTCTTTTTAAAAACAGTTGAGTCATTATGAAAATGTAAGTAATCTTTTGCAAAAAATAATTATAATGAGAGAGATTTCCTTTCCTTCAGTGTTTTTTGCATGTGTTGGATTCTGTAAGCAAACTAATTAAAATGTTGCAAGACACTGTGAAATACTAGCATTTTAGATGGAAATCAGTTGTACTCCTGGCAAAGACTATTTCACGTTTCTAAGGAATTTTCAATGTAGTTATAATAAACTATTCAGCCAGAAAACCCTAAAACAAGAGCCAAAATCATGGTCTCAGCTTTCAGATCTGGAACCAACACACCACCACAAAGCTGTGAATTTTCTACGTATAAAAGGAAACAGAAACACATTTGTTTTGTTAGCAAACATTTAAGACCTGTGAGTGTGTGTTTATGTGTGTTTGACAGAGAGAGAGAAAGAGAGAGAGAGAGAAAAAAAACGGTAGTAATTATACATTTAAATAAGAAGAATAATTTGGAACTAATCTTAGTTTTGTGTTGAATGCTTTCCATGATTTGTAATTGGCCAAATGGCTGGGGAAATAATACTTTCATCACAAATGGAAATGTGCTAGCACAAGAGCTAATCCGATGGATAACTGTATAATTGGTATAGTCTCAATATTTGGCACTTGTCCTGAGAGCCCAAGAAGTAAGAGGCACCTAGAGAATGTTTATCAGGAAAGCTGCATGTGAAAGACCTCCCTGGGAATACAACACGCTCCCCCTTCACTCTTTAGTAAGTCCAGTCAAGCTTTGGGCAAGATTTACTGAGTGTCAAGTTTACCAGTCAGAATGGTAGCAGTGAGTAGAGTCTCAGTGCTCTATGAGTCAGCTGCAGTGTCTGCCCGCATGAATTTTACAGTACGGTTTCTTTAAATGGTAGTGCACTGGTGAATCAATCACTCTGGAGCTGGAACACCAAGGCTTAAACACTGATCTATTTTCTATTTGTCTTAACAAAATAACTATTCTGTCTTATAGGCTCATGGTAGAAGAACAATCCTATGTAATCTAGTTGCTGTTAGAGGTAATGAATTAATTCATGCATTTAATATATAATGTATAGTTTCCAGCACTTAGCATTTAAAACACATTATCTGCCAGTAATTTACCTTTACTCTAAGGCAGCTGTGCTACAAATATTGCCCAATTCATAATATTAGATTTTTTTTTTTTGCAGTGCTAGAGATTCAATCTAGGGCCTTTGTATTGAACTACATCCTAATTCTTTCCTAATTTTATTTTGAGGCAGGGTCTCACAAAGTTGCTAAGTTGCTGGGCAACTTGTTATCCTCTGCCTCCGCCACCCAGAGTCCTGACTTTAAGGGCTTAAGAAATTTTTCCCCAAGATTTATGGATCATTAGTGGTGAAAACCTGTCAAGAACTTTGACTTTGCTGACGCTAATGGTCTTCTAGTCCACTACTCTCCAGGTAATATTCTGAACATAGTTCCAAATCATTAAATGTCCCTAAAGGAGATGCTTTCGAATATCTGCAAAGTGTTCTAGTTTATCACTCAGCCAGAATTAATCATCCTTTCTGTCTTGTTGAATATTTGTGTTGCTTCTAGTCCCTTATAGTCACTTACCTGCAACAGCATCTTCATGTATAAATATCAGTGTGCACCTGATGACTGCTAGTGAGCCCAGAGGTCTCCATTGAGAAACACACTGGTGGAACCGTGTAATAGGCACAGCAGACTACAGTAGCTAGTGAGTTATTTAGGTTCAGATGTCCCCCAAGAAAGAGCAATTGGCTAGTAGCTATCTTGTTGACAGATCAGCTGAGCCTGGTCCTTAGAGAAGCTGCTGGCTCCATCTAGTGGTTCCCAGAGCTAAAGTGGGTTGAAAACAGTTCAAGTATGCAGGAGGCCAAGGAGACAAATTCAAGCTGGCAGACAGCCAAGTTCCAGCCTCACAGCCAGAAAGCAGCCTTACCCCAGTGGAACTAAATGGGCAGGCTCGCTTGAATAATCCACTGCCCCACTGTAAATATATAGCTGGCTTGGTGAGATTCACGAAAACAGATCTGGCTCTGTCTGCCCAATTTGTCTGCTCATGAAAGCAGAGATACATCTTGAAGTGGACATTTTTTTGTTTGTTGTTCATTTTTGTTTTGTTCTTGATGGTTTGTTTTTGTATTTATGAATGGGAACCCAGTTCGCTGGTTTGTTGCTGTTGTGTTCTATTTTTGTTTCCATTTCTTCCTTCTCTCTTTCCCTCCTGTCTTCTTCACCAGTTTCCCAAAGTTTACGTCATCTTCCCCTGTACTCCACACTTGCCTCTAATCTCTTGCTCCTCTTCTTTATTTCCTCCCATAATGCCTTATAAATTTTCCCCCAAACGGTAAAACCATCATATTGAGGGCATATTTGCTTTATATGATTATGGATTTGTTTTAGATTTTGTTATATAATCACAAATATAATTAGTAGGTTAAAAATAACAAATGAATAGCTACTGTATTTTTTCATTTTTTTCTAGGGTGTATTTGAGGCTATTATTGTTGACTCTACTATGTTAGCCACAGTAACAGAAATATTGTAGTAAATTGTTCTTAGTGGTACCCTGAGACTTAGATTGTGTAAGACTTAAAAAAAATACTATCAACTAGTGCCACAAAACCAAGGGCTAGGTGAAATAGACAGAATGTTCTCATCTCCAATACATTAAAGTTGTAGGACCTTGCAAGAAATTTAAAACCAACACGCCAGCTATATCTGGAAGACATTTCTGAGAAATAGTCATGTTTTAAGGATTCTAAATACTAGAAATAAAACTACCTGCCATGAGCAATTTATAAGTGTCGACTCACGGTATAAACTAAAAAAAAAAAAAAAAAAAAAAAAAAAAAAAAAAAAAAAAAAAAAAAAAAAAAAAAAAAAAAGAAAGAAAAGAAAAGAAAAAGACAGTCAAACAAGATGTAACCCCAGACTTCCAGCTCATCAGAAGCAAACCCTGGGAGGATCAAGGTGAAACAACTCAAAAATCTACCTTTCTGATCTCTCTGAAGTGGTAACATAAAGTAACAAAGCAGACGTATGAAGCTCTAGAAAAAAAATCAAATCAGAAATAATTTCTCAGATAACTACAATGATGGTGACCATAATGAAAGACATAGTTAGTGATTCTACAGAATGTAGAAGAAAGAGATAAGAGAACAGAGGACCTTAGGAAAATGATGGAAACCATAAATAACCAATATAGGAAAGAAATGGAATCTATCAAACTCAACCAGATATTTAGGAGATTTAAAATTCCACTGAATGTGATTCCATTTCAAAATTCCATTGAATCTTCTGAACACAGAAGAATGAGCCATTGTGAGGACAGAATACTGGAAACAGAAGACAATATTGCAATGTGACCATGAGAAAATAGATTTTTTAAAAGTAACAAAGGAACAATGTTGGTCTTCCATGCCTTCCAACTGTGCCATCTGGAGTTGGTCAATGCTATCCAACACGCATCTAGGAATCTTTCAACATCAGGCCACATCTAAAATTATCCCTCCAACATCTTCCAACTGAGTCCCTCCCTATGTCTCCTCTTGGATTTTGTCTCTCTTGCTGTGGCACGCTAAGTAAACCCAACTTTGACAAGTGTGTTTCTTGGCATGTGCTGGTATTTTCTGGATCATTAAAATTACAGATACAAAATATACTTACTTCAACAGCATTCACCAAAAGATTAGATACATGACAAAGGAAACTTGATAATCAAGATTACTAAGAAAAACCCAAAACAAGATTACTCCAAAATTTATTTGTACGCCTCAAAAAGTTTCTTCTTTTCTTTGAGTAGTCATAAATGCAAACTTCTAATTGTTGATTTACAAAACTAGGTTGAAATCATATTAGTAGTCTTGCGCTTATGTTCCATTTATATCTATATTCAATATGTTCCAATTTTTTGGCAAGACACTTATATAAACATATCTGTATTTTTAATATGTATTATATATTATGTATACAACTTTATCCTTAAAATATTCATGTTATTACATATAGTTGTCATGTAATAAATAATAAAACTAGGTGGTGTAAATATTAGTTAACAGGTTGATGGTCACAAGTAAAAGAGCCCATGTGACAGGAATTATGCCATTAGTTCTTTTGGCTTGTAGTATAATGAACTTGAAAAATTTGTCAAGGATATTGTTAGAAAACAGGGATCTAATACTGTTGATCTCTTTTCTTTCTCTTAACTTGGAAGAATTGTATTAATATGTTACTTAAAACAAATTAGCAATATCAAATATTCTGTCATATACTTACATTGTATTAAAACATGCCCTCATTATCTTCAGATATGACACAAGAAAATCCATTTTTTTTTTGCCTTAAGTATCCTTTCAGATAGAAGTAATAAAAGATAAGGCATCTAGCTAATTTATAAAAATAGTTTTTCAGGGAAAACCTTAGAAAGCACCTTTGCTATGTGACATTTTCATGCAGTGTAATGCCCTTGGCTTTTCATTGATAAAAACAACAACAGAATCTCCGGTGAGAGGCTGCAGCTCAGTGGGCCTCACTGATGTGCCTGGCTGGACACGTGCACTGCTAACTTGACATGAGTGCACGTGCTAGGAGCAGACAGGACTCCGGAGGTGCAGCAAGGGCTTTTGGAAATGCCAAATCCAGGGAACCAGGAAACTTGCAATTCAATGGCCATGATCTGGCATCAGGACTCTACATCATTCTTTTTCGAGGGGCCTGCTGTATGAAAACATTCTGAATTAATGGAGTTTTAAAAATTAATGTGAAGAACTGTCCATATGTGTCTGTATGAATGTGCAATGGATTAAATTATGAACTCATTTAAACCTATTTACTTATAAGAATGATGGATTTAAATACCTAAGACATAAATATTCATATATAAATAATTATAAGGCAAATTAATTACATTAAAATACCACCAAGAACTTCATTATTATGTTCCATTTTTTCCTTCTGCTAGCCATCATCACTTTCTCCTGCTCTGTGAACTTCTTCACATCCCTCATCCTGCTACATCTCACTCTCTCTTCTCCCTCCTATTTCCTCTCTTTTTCACATTGTTTCTTTGGTAAAGATAAAAGTTCATTGAAGGACAAATTTTCTGGATTAACCAACTCATGTTTTTCACAAATGTCATTGGTTTTAGGATGTTATCAGACTATGAGCCTTAAATATCTTTGTCTTGATCATTCAAGAAACCTGAATTCATATTTCTGGTTTGTCAACAAATATTCTTATTGCCAGTGAAAAGGGATTCCAGAATAGAGTCTTGGTTATTTACTGACAGAGGTAATGAACACAGCATTTTTTCTAAACAGAGAGCTATAGACTTGCTAATTTTTCTTTCTCTTACATGGAATAAATGCCTTAAATTTTAAGGCATTTGAGTGCACTGGTGCATTTTAAGTATACATTATGATCACATTTCTCATTGAGAATTTGTACCTGTATAGGATATACCTTGATTCTTATTTTTTCCCATTCCCCTGTCCTCCTTTCCTCCTTTCCAACCTCCATTTTTCCCTTTTTATCTTCAAGTATTTTTTATCCCTTCTTTGCTTCCCCCAATCCCCCACTCAGTTCCCCTTCCCTTGGAAGATTTTATTCATATTTTATACTATATGCTGTACCTTTTGGACTCTATTTACACTCTCAGTCTCTCACACAGAGAAATGATGTGATATTTACACTTGTGTGTACACTTCATGTCATTGACGAGTATGAGCTCAAAGTACATCCATTTAGCTATAAATGTTTCCAATTTATCTTTCAGTAAGGCTAAGCAATATTCAATTTTATACAAAAATTACACCATTATCCAGTCTCTAGTTGATGGCCATTTGGGGTGTTTCCAAGATTTAGGTATTACTGAAATCTTTCACACTAAAATCAGGAACAAGATAAGGATCTCCACTGTCACCGCTCCTGTGCAATAAAGTTCTGCAAACATTACCCATAGCAATTAGACAAGAGAAACCAATAAAGTTATAAAAATGAGAAAAGAAGTTAAACTGTCATTACTTGTTGACAATATGATCTCCTATAGAGAGACCCCACACACTCTACCAAAACACTGCTACACTTAATTTCCAGATTCAGGAGAGAGGATGGGTCCAAGGTTAACTCTCAAGAATCAAAAATCTTGTACACAACAAAAGACTTCCTGAGAGAGAAATGGGTAAAACA
>PVIR01038547.1:0-14482 GCA_004026965.1 Petromus typicus | reverse complement strand
GCTCCTCACAGGGCTGGAGGCAGTGAGCCAAGAACACTGGCCCAGTGCAGACAGGTGGCTCGCAAGCGGGCACCTGGAATTCCACATTCCTGCAAATGTAGGTGGTCAGGGTGGCTGCAGTAGAACTTGGAGAGGCTCAGGACTAAAATGAGTCAGTCCCATGCCACTCAGATCCAAATGTTCTAGCTGTCTGGTGCCTGGATGCCGAGGCAGCTGGTTCCAGGCAGGGAGGTAATGAGAGAGGTTCCCGCGAGGGCCTGAGCGTGTGATCCAGGGGCCTTCCAGGAGGAGACAGAGTCCACGTGAATCCGTGGGCCGTGAAGCTTAAAACTGGAGATGTGGGGCCGGGGATGTAGCTCAGTGGTTCTGCCTGGCAAGAGCCAGGTTCCAGCTTCGATCCCCAGAACCACACACCACAGTGACGGGGATGGTGTGGCTCACGCCTGTAATCCCAGCGCTGGGGAGGCAGAGGCAGGAGGACTGCTGAGAGTGCGAGGCTCGCCTGGGCTGCAGAGTGAGCTTGGGACCAGTCTGAACTACAAAGTGAGACCCTGTCAAAAAAAATGGAGAGGTGAATTTGGTGACCAACAACTCTCTTCTCTGGGGAAGTGAATGCAGTAGGCACACTGCTGGCTGAGCTGTCACATAGTAGGCATCCACCAAACATATTCATCCCAAACCTGCAAAGATCAACCTGTAAACTGATGGTTCTCTTCCATCAGGGGAGTTTCAGGAGTGTGGTGTAGATCAAGATTGACTGTTTCCACATTTGAGTATTACTTGCAGCTGGAGAAAAAATTTTCTCATGGCTTTCTGGAGTGTCACTTAGTTTTTTTGTTTTGTTTTTAGGTTTTTTTGAGATAGGGTCTCGCTTTATAGTTCAAGCTGGCCCTGAGCTCAGCCTCAAACTCACATCACAGCAATCCTCCTGCCTCTGCCTCCCGAGTGCTGGGATTACAAGGCGTGAGCCACCACACCTGGCACTGTGGTATGTGGTACTGATTGCTGCTGGGCTTGAGTCTCCACACCCAGTATTGTATGTGGTTACCGGGGATCCAACCCAGGTCCCTGTGCTTGCAAGACAGGCGCTGGAACCACTGAGTTAAATCCCTGGCCCTGGAGTGTCATTTATTAGCTATCGAGGGACAGAAGATCTGGTTGCAAGCTTTAAAATTGTCCCTGAGCTTTTTAGCTGTAATATAAAAGTGTGAGGTCTTTTTTAAAAAAGTTTTTTGTTTTTTGTTTTTTTTTTTGAGACAAGGTCTCGCTTTGTAATTAGGCTAGTCCTGAAGTCAGCCTGGAACTGAGCAATCCTCCTGCCTCTGCCTCCCGAGTGCTGGGATTACAGGCGTGGCACTGTGGTGTGTGGTGCTGATTGCTGGTGGGCATGTATCACCATGCCTGGTATTGTTGTATGTGGTTACCAGGGATCAAACTCCGGATCTTGCACTTTCAAGGCAGGCGCCGAAACCACTGAGCAAAATCCCCAGCCCAAAAAGTTTAATTCGTTTTTTTTTTTTAGGTTTTTTGAGACAGGGTCTCGCTTTGTGGTTCAGGCTGGCCCTGAGCTCAGCCTCCAACTCACATCACAGCAATCCTCCTGCCTCTGCCTCCTGAGTGCTGAGATTACAGGCGTGAGACACCACGCCCAGCACTGTGATATGTGGTACTGGTTGCTGCTGGGTGTGAGTCTCCATGCCCAGTATGGTATGCCGTTACCAGGGATTGAACCCGGGTCCTTGTGCTTGCAAGACAGGCGCTGGAACCACTGAGCAAAATCCCCGGCCCCTCAAAAGGTTTAATTCTTGACACAGGACCCCAGGAAGTGTGTCCTTGTGACTTGACAGCTCTGGGTGTGCCTCCTCGCCAGCTTCAACTACAGGTGTGTACCACCAGGCCTGGCTCTGGTTCTTATCACTTTACAGAGTGAGTCTCCCCTTTGTCCGCAGTGAGGAAATAATTACAAAGAGCCTTTCACCCTCCAGCCTTCCATCTGCGTCGGTTGTCTCTCTTCCACCCAGGCCTTCCCCAGAGAGCGCCAGGGCTGCGCTGGAGCCTGGTCTGCATCCTTAGTATCCAGAGCCGACCGTGCCGCGGTGACCGGATTCGGCTGCTGGCCGCCATCAGAGCACACTTGTTCGCACATCCGCCTCACCTGGGGTGGAATCGGTGCAGGACCAGACTGCAGCCTCCTTCTTGATTCAGTCAGTTGAGACGACTGAGAATCTTCCTGCAGAGGCCTTGGGAGTGTCTCGAATCCTCAGTAAACAGGTAGATTTCAGCTAACACTCCCGAGGTTTCTCAAGACCTGCTAGGGTAGTTTTAATCTGTAAATTGACCCTTCAGGCTTTCCAGGTGTCCGAGGCTGCCAGGGAGTGTGAGGGCCAAGTATTCCTAAGGCGGTAAGATTTCCTGGGTCACTCTGAAGATCAAACAAGGTCCATTACCTCTCTGGAGAGACATGGGAAGTTGAAATCTAGGAATGAGGGCATTTCACAAAAGCAATTTATTGGGCCTGATCCTCCCAAAAGGAAAGAATATTTTGGTCTGAGACTGCTGCTCCTAAAGAAACAAAAACAAAAAAATCTCCTCCTAACAATGGAGTAGGGCATTCTGGGAAAACTAGGACAGCCTGGGTGAAAATCAGCTCCCCAAATATGCAGGTTAGAGGCCCTGTAAAGTGTCTGGCCAGCCACAGTACAGGTCTTATTAGAAAGGGGGTTCGGAGGACTCCAGTAAGGCAGATTTACAAGCCCCAGTATCCAAAAGAAAGCCAGTATTTTGACTGGCTCCATCAGGAATTACCGAGGCTCGTCGAGGGCCATGTCTACTTTATTGAGAGGGGCTTTGCGGGGGCTGGCGATTTAGCTCAGTAGTTCCAGTGCCTACTTTGTAGGCTCAAGGGCCTGGGTTTGATCCCCAGTAACCACATACAACAATACTGGACATGGAGACTCACACCCATCAGCAATCAGTACCACCTATCACAATGCCAAACTGATGGCTCACATCTGTAATCCCAGCAGTCAGGAGGCAAAGGCAGGAGGATTGCTGTGAGTTTGAGGCTCACCTAAGCTACATACTGAGCTCAGGACCAGCCTGAACTACAAAGTGAGACCCTGTCTCAAAAAAATAAAAAATAAAAAATAAAAAAGGGCTTTGTGGATGTCAAGCCTCCTTCAGTTTTTTTTTTTTTCTTTTTTTTGAAACAGAATCTCTTTTGTAGTTCAGGGGGGTCCACAACTCAGCACCAAATTCAGCAATTCTGCCTCTGCCTACGGAGTGCCAGGATTACAGCCCTGAGGCCACCACACCCAGCATTGTTGTATGTGGTTACCAGGGATCGAACCCCCGCCCTTGAGCCTACAAGGCAAGCGCCAGAACCACTGAGCTGAACCTCCGGCCGAACACCTTCAGTTCTTGAGGGCAGCCCACGTGGGAGCAGGCAGCCTCTCCCCACTTCTGTGGAAAGGGCCGTCTCGTTTCAGCGTCACCCCATTTTAGAGCGGGGGTGCATACCCTGTGGAGAAGGGCCCGGCTTACTTCGTTCTGGCTCGTCTCCGAGCTCCCCACTGTGGTAGCAGCCATCTGGACTCATCCTCTTCCTTCAGAGGTGGAGTCTCTGCGTCATGCTAGAGAGGCAAGATTCTGTTTCTTAAGACCAGTGCACTAAATGGGGCCTGTGCCTGTGCCTCTTGTCATGTTCCCTGGGCCTTAGCCTTTGGGGTCTTCAACAGGGACAAAGTACTGGTAAACGCCAAGTGTAAAGTCTGTTCGTAGGAGAGTTTTTGTGGATAAATGGGGCAGACTGCTTGGTGCACCCAAGAGTCCAACTTCTATCACATCTGGCTCTGTTTTAGCTGGCCCTGTTGGCACTTGGGCATAACAGATTGTACCAGGTCTATGTAGTTCTGGGTCTTGATATAGGGCTATGAAAACTTGGACATAGGGAATTTCTGTCCACTTTTCCTTTTACGAAATAGATCAAGCTGGAATATTGAACTAAGCTTCAATGTGCCATATGGAGGTCATGTTATCCACTTTCTACTTTTATTAATCCCATATTGAATTGCAAAGAAAAATCATCTTTTCCTTTGTTAAATCCTCACCTTTAAAATGGCTCCAATTTCTCACAGCACACACGAGGAACACAGGTGGTCTTAGAAGTCTGCAGATTTTACCTAACCATGGACCACATGTCGAGGGAGACAAAGGCCGGGAGCTTCCCTGCCCCCTCCCACGGGTGAGAGGCTCTAGCTTCCTCGGCCTTCTAGCTCCCTACCATTTTGGTAATCAACAGAAAAAAGTTATAAGAGCTGAATTTTCTTACAAATGAAATCCCTAGAGAGAAAGACAGACAGAGACAGAGACAGACAGAGGAAGAAAAAGCAAACTGTTGGGAGACTATGCTTTAGAGGCAAAAGGATTAGGAGACAACAGCTTCAGAGAAAATGATGCTTTAGAGGTGCAGGCGATGCAGAAAAGTGGTAAAAAATAATGAAAATAAAACCATTTCTCTGGATTCACCAAAGGATGTCTTTTTTTTTTTTTTTTTAAAGACAGGGTCTCACTTTGTAGTTCAGGCTGGCCCTGAGCTCATTATGTAGCCCAGGCGAGCATCTAATTCACAGCAATCCTCCTGCCTCTGCCTCCCGAGTGATAGAATTACAGGCATGAGCCACTATTATAGGTAGAAAAGCTAGTTAGACATGTGGTAGGTAGATAGATAAGACTGGCCCTCAAAAAGCTTGTAGGAAAGGAGATCTATACCAAAGATCAGCTCCACCAAAGAAGAAAACCGCCCCTTCCAGGTAGCAGTGGCTGATAGGCCTCAGTGTCCTCCTTAGGATGGAGGGTCAAAATCATGGTCCATCCCCTCCCCAGGAGTGCAGTGATTGCAAATTCCCAGAGGAAGATCCCAGGACTTTAACCCACCTGAAAAAATTTTGACTGGGCTGGGGATTTAGCTCAGTGGTTCCGGCGTCTGTCATGCAAGGACCCAGGTTCGATCCCCAGTAACCACATACAATACTGGACATGGAGACTCACACCCAGCAGCAATCAGTAGCACATCCCACAGTGCCTGGCGTGGTGGCTCACGCCTGTAATCCCAGCACTCGGGAGGCAGAGGCAGGAGGATTTCTGTGATGTGAGTTTGAGGCTGAGCTTAGGGCCAGCCTGAACTACAAAGCGAGACCCTGTCTCAAAAAACCTAAAAAAACCCCACAATATTTTGGGTAAGATTTTAATGGACAGAAAGGGTAGCAGTTTGAGTAACTAGAGAAGATAGGGCATTTTTAGCCAACCCATGAGGGTGCCAGCTTTGAATTTGTTTCTTCAAATAGGTCCACAATTTTCCCCAGATAACCTCCGAGCTCTGACCTAGGCTGCTAGGTACAGTGTGTCATTCTAAACCTTCTCAAATTTTAAACAAAGTAAAAAATTGTGGCTCACAGTCCCATTCTACCTACCTTTCAAATCTCACACAAGATACTGTTTTCCTTGAGCTCCTCCTCAGAGCCCGTGCTCATCCTGCAAAAACCTGGATCACTGCTTTAAAGAATCCATTTAATACCAGAAAATTCTGGCTATGATTTTTTTTTTTTGGTACTGGGAACCGAACTTAGGATCTTGTGCTTGTGAGGCAGGTGCAGTGTCATTGAGCTAATCCTTGACCCTTCAATACCAGCAAATTCTGAGAAGGTGAGGGTACATTCTTGGGGCAAAATCCCCAGCTGGACTCTTCCCAGTTAGGGGCTCAGGTGATAGTGTAGGAATGCTACCTGCTGACTGAGGATTCCATGCCACAGGCTTTGCTAGCGACTTGAAGGTCACAGAAAGGAAAATATTTTATGATGAATTTCTCATTAATAGCTCTTCAAGTCCCCAAGTTTTTCAAATCACTTTTTTCTAGACTTTGAGCCACAGTTGGTAGAAATTGCTCAGGTAGAAGGTCCTTATAGACCCAGTGTAGCCACGAGTGTAACTATCCCACTTAAACTGGAGAAGTGAGTGAAGGTCAAAACAAGGAAGAAGTTACAGGTATCATTATCTGAGTCTTCATGAATGGGATGTCGGTGGGTTTTGATCTGGCCTTTACCGTATTCATGATGTCGTCTGGAAAGAGCTTATTTTATCCCAGTCTTACTGATATGTCTGGCTATGTTTATATCATCTTTAGTCACTTCCACAAACATTCTGATGTCATTCAAGGAAACTGAAGAGAGCATCTTGGGAAAGGTCTCTCCCTGGTCCTGAAGCAGCAGGGCAATGTGATCCAATATGGCGGCCCTCATGAGGGGTCTGGAGAATTCTCCAGTGTGTGTCAGCCATAGCAGCAGTGTTACTTTAGCTGCATGTGGTCACTGATAATAATGTGGACTCTGGCAGAAAAAGTTTAGTTAGGCAAGATGGAAGGAGGTTGTAAATTATTAAGCCCCTATCCCTTCCTTGCATACAGAAATTTGACTAGCTTGGATCTTAGAAAGCTGGGCAAACTTTAACTGACGTAAACAAATACAGTGCTTGGTCTCATTCCTACCTCGGTCATCATCTCCCAAGGTGAGTTGAGACAAACGGGAAGTCTGGGATCACGAATCCCACACAGTTGTTCATTCCCACATGGTTGCCCTTATTGACAGGTCTGTGTAGTCCAGCTACACTACTAAAGCGGTATTTGTTTCTCACAGTCAAGTTGGACGCGTTTGTCTTTGGAAGCACCCTAGTGCTACTAGTCAGGCTGCAGATGAGTCAGAATGGTTGTGATGCCTCCGAATCAGATAGTTTCTAAGGTTCCTTTTCTCCTTAGGATAGCGGAGTAAGTAATGCAGTGCCACATCTGCAGTGTGAAATACAGCTTGTGGGCAGGGAGTCCTGTGTCATGTTTAGGATCAAGGTCTCCACGAGAATGGAGCAAGCGCCTTGAGTCATTCATAGACACCTCATTTCTGCGCTGTGTCAGTGAGTAAGAAATCAGTTTCGGATGAGCTGGGGTGTGTTGGGGATCCAGGTGTGGATGGCAGTGAGGAATCCGTCTGAGGGTTTGGGGTCCTGCCATGGGCCTTCTGTTTGAACAGGGTCCTTTCAAGGTGGGTGTTTGGTCTCTTCCCTGAGATTTTTTTTTTTAAGACAGGCAATTGCTTTGTAGCTCAGGCTGGCCCTGAGCTCACTATGTAGCCCAAGCCAGTCTTGAACTCACAGCAGTCCTCCTGCCTCTGCCTCCCAAGGGCTGGGATTCCATGCTGAGCTACCATGCCTGGCACTGTGATATATGGTCTTATCAGTGCTGGGTTTACAGGTGTGAGTCACCACACCTGGCATTGTGGTGTAAGGTTCCTGGGAATTGAACTCAGGACCTTGCACTTGCCAGGCAGATGCCAGGAACACAGAGCTAAATCCCTGGCCCTCTCTGCACCTCTTCTTCTTCTCCTTTTTTTAAAAAAAGTTTTTTTGAGACAGTCACTTTATAGATTAGGCTGGTCCTGAATTCGGCCTGTAACTCACAGCAATCCTCTTGCCTCTGCCTCCCAAGTGCTGGATTATAGGTGTGAGCCACCATGGCTGGCTTGTTTGTTTCTTGAAAAAGGTCTCACTTTGTAGTTTGGGCTGGACTTGAACTCACTACATAGCCCAGGCTGGCTCCAAAGTCATGGCGATCTTCCTGCCTTAGCCTCGAAGCATTGGGAGTACAGGAGTGAGCCACCACACCAAGCTAGTATTGTCTTGAACACTCCAGAATCCTTGCCAGTTCTGTATTAGACTTTTTTTTTAGTTTTTTTTTTTTGAGACAGGGTCTTGCTTTGTGGTTTAGGTTGGCCCTGAGCTCAACCTCAAACTCACATCACAGCAATCCTCCTGCCTCTGCCTCCCGAGTGCTGGGATTACAGGCGTGAGCCACCACGCCCGGCACTGTGGTATGTGGTACTGGTTGCTGCTGGGTGTGAGTCTCCACACCCAGTATGGTATGCGGTTACCGGGAATCGAACCCGCATCCTTGCGCTTGCAAGACAGGCGCTGGAACCACTGAGCTAACTCCCCTGTCACTAGACTTTCTTGTCTATTAACAATATATTTACTACTTTGTAAGCACACAATCAAAAACACACTAAAATAGTTCTTGGAAGTGTTCATTTTCTTTATCTCAAAATCATTACTTCCAGAGATCTACTAGTCTAAGGCAACACCAATGTGAAAGAGAAAGATGCTCAATGATATTTGTGATAGAGACACCTCGAGAAATCACTTCAGCATCCAACAAAAGAGTATCTCATAGTGTCTAACAGACCTGAGAGATTACTCCGCAGCCATTTAAAAAGATAACCACACAGGCCTGGGCTCTGTCTCAGTGGTACAACTCTTGCCTAGCACATGTGGGGTTCGGGGTTCCAACCTTCACACCACAAAAAGCCCAGAACCAAACCAACCAAACAAAAAGACCCAAAGCCCTATGAAGGGCAATTCAATTACTTGGGAAAAAAAAAATCTTGCTATGCAACTAAGTAAAAAAGATAAATAATGTATACACTACTCTTAGAGTGATGAAAATCATTATACAAAAGAAGCACGGCTGGGGAGTAACTCCATAGCAGTAGGCCCTGAGTTTGATTCTCGGCACACAAAAGAAGTAGAAAGTAATGTATCAAAGGGAAAATACAATTATAGTAAGAATTAGGGGGCCAGGGATTCAGCTCAGTGATTCCAGCGTCTGCCTGGCAAGCAAAAGTCCCAAGTTTGATCCCTGGTACCACATACCAATATGCCAGACGTGGTGGCTCATACCTGTAATCCCAGCACTCGGAAGGCAGAGGCGGGAGGATTGCTGAGTCTGAGGCTACATAATGAGCTCAGGGCCAACCTGAACTACAGAGTGAGACCCTGTCCAAAAAAAAAAAAAGAATTATGAGTGTTTTTATTCTCTTGACTTTTGTTTGTTTATTCTGAGACAGGGTCTCACTATGTACTCCAGGTTACCCTTGAACTCACAGCAGTTCTCCTACCTTGGCCTCCCGAGTGCTGGGATTGCAGGTGTGCACCATCATGCCCAGCTGCACCTTGAGTTTTGATCCTCTTCTGGACACTTGCAATATGCTATTTGAGCCTCTCTTGAATCCTGGGCTGTGGCAATGAGCGGTTCCCAGCCTGCCCCATCATCAGAAAGAGAAACCATCCATGTCCTACAGACCTGAGCTGTGATGTGTGGTGGGTGAAGTAGAACAAATCCATTTTCAACTTCTGATATTTTCAACTTGTGACGGTTTATCAGGTCATTAACCATTGTAAGTCAAGGAACTCCTGCACTGCCTGAGTGTGTACAGCCCAGAACAGCATTCGTACTGCTGAGAACCATTCTATGGTATTCTGGAGAAAAATCACTTCCTAATTAAATTATGATTAGGGCTGTCTGAGGCCTAAAGCCTCCTTACCCACAAGCCAGCTAATGGCCTGTGAAACATAACTCCGAGTGAGGCCTCGATGGTCTCTTGAGGCAGAGACTCCCAAGGGCGGATTACATCAGCCAAAGAGATCCTGGTTCCTTGAGGACCATGTAGTAAGAAAGGGAAAGCTTTCGCCGGACGAGGGACAAATTCCTTACCAGCCTGCCCTCTCGGCCCACATACTGTTGTGCGAATGCTCTGCCTGTCTCACCATCCTCATCAACAGACGATTCCCACTGCCCTCTGAGTCACCCTACGCTCCCTCAATTATTGTGTGCACCTGACAACAGTGGCCAGCTTGAGTGTTTTGTCTTTGCCCCCTCTGGCTCTGAACGCCCCCTGGTCTGGTACTTTGAAATTGTGTGTGTTCTCTCAGATCGGAGTACTAACCAGCCTCCAATATCGTACAATAGCCCCATATGGAATAGCGGGAAGCTGACTGCTGCCCTGGGCTCCACAGTGAGGCTCCCGCTCCAACTTCAGCCAAGTGGTGCCAGCAGGAGCCCCACAGGGAAGCCCCCAGGCCCACAGTGCCAGGCCTGCCCAGTGATGGCAAACTCCCAGACACCGATCGCCACGCTGTGCCCATCTTCCTGCACCTGGCACCCAGGAAAAAGTCTCCCAGCTTCCCACCAAGACTGAAGACCAAGGCGGGCATCCTGGCAGGTCTGGACCTGGCTGCAAGGGTATGGACCGTGTCAAGACTGTTGCAGGGACACCCCAGGTCGAGGTGACATTAACATGCCACCCTGCAACAGTTCCTCACAGGAGACTATTTGTAGTGCTTCACTTTTTTCCAAGATGATAATATAATAAGGTGCACATGGAAGTAAGAACTAGAACTTTAATTCTTGCGCTGATTATTATTATTATTATTCTAAACATTGACAGTTTATAGAAGAGATTCCTGGAAGCCAGGCTGGAGCCCATCCCAGGGCCCGACCCCTGACCGCCTTCTCATCTGCAGGAAAAGGCTCCTCATCAGTGAGCTCCAGACCTCAGTCTCCTTCTCCGGAAGCTCACCCGATCCTGAGGAGCCCACACTGGGTGTTCTGGCTGGTGGGTCTGAGCAGGGTCGTGTGCCAGGCTTTGGGATCTGGAGGAACAAAATGTCTGGCTCTGAGAGTGCAGCAGAGGTAACGGCACCTCACAGAGTGCAGCTCGGCCAGCAGCTTTCTGCCGTGAAGACATACACCTGCTCTTAGTTTTCAGGTTTTCTCCCCACAGGGAAATTCCTGCTGGCCGAGGGCTGCACCATGCACAAGAGCTTTGCCACATCCAGCGCATTTATCGGGTCCACGTCCCCCATCCCCGAGTCCCCTGCACCCAACAGACCACCTGGCACATAGTAGGTTCTCAGCAAGTGTCTGTCGAACTGGATGGCAATGGGCTTGTCTTCGGTGTGCAGCAGCCTCTGGTGCTCCAGGAGGCGGGAGCTCCAGCCGAACATCTCCCCACACTTGTTACATTTGAAGGATTTCTCCCCGGAATGGACCTTCTGGTGTTTAATGAGGCAGTGGTTCTGGCTGAAGGCTTTGCCACACTCGTGGCATTTGTAGGGCTTCTCGCCGGTGTGGATGCGCTGGTGCACGATGAGGGAGGAGTGGCAGCTGAAGGCCTTCCAGCACTTGCTACAGTCGAAGGGCTTCTCGCCGGTGTGGATGCGCTGGTGCACGATGAGGTAGGAGTGCGAGCTGAAGGCCTTGCCGCACTCGTTGCATTTGAAGGGCTTCTCCCCGCTGTGGATGCGCTGGTGCACGATGAGGTAGGAGTGGCAGCTGAAGGCCTTGCCGCAGTCGCCGCACTTGAAGGGCTTCTCGCCGGTGTGGATGCGCAAGTGCAGGGTGAGGCGCGAGCGGTTGTTGAAGGCCTTCTCGCACTCGGTGCATTTGAAAGGCTTGTCCCCGTTGTGGATCTTCTCGTGCACGGTGAGGGACGAGTGGCAGGTGAAGGCCTTGCCGCACGCGCCGCACTTGTAGGGCTTCTCGCCCGTGTGGATGCGCTGGTGGCGGGTGAGGTGCGTGCGCTGGTTGAAGGCCTTGCCGCACTCGGCGCACTTGTAGGGCTTCTCGCCCGTGTGCACGCGCAGGTGCATGTTGAGCAGCGAGCTGCAGCTGAAGGCCTTCTCGCAGGCGCTGCACTTGTAGGGCCGCTCGCCCGTGTGGATGCGCTGGTGCACGTTGAGGGACGAGTGGCAGCTGAACGCCTTGCCGCACTCGCCGCAGAAGAAGGGCTTCTCGCCCGTGTGGATGCGCCGGTGCTCCACGAGGTTGGTGCTCCAGGTGAAGGCCTTGCCGCACTCGCCGCATTTGTAGGACTTGGCGCGGCCATGCCAGCGCCGGTGCAGGGCTAAGGACGCGCTCTGTGGGAACGTTTTCCCGCACTCGCTGCACAGGAAGACACCGGCCCCAGGGCCTGCCTCCCGGGGCCTGCGTTTGGAGGACCTTTCTCCCGGGCACATCCTCCCGGGATGCTGCTCCCGGGAGCAGTCTCCCGTCACTGCTCGGGCAGACTGGATGTCTGTGGTAGGTCTGGCAGGGCACTGTCCTCCCAAAGGGGCGCTCTGTTGGGCAAAGAGAGAGCACTGGAAGGGGGAGCCCGTCTTGGAGTCACTGTGTCCCCAAAATCTCTGCTCTGTGATGTCCCCCAGGGTGGCGGGCGCGTGCTCCCACAGCACGGTCCGGTTTCTCCACACTACTGTCGAGGCCTCTGATGTCCCGCCCACACTGGCACTGGGAAGGCTGTGCCCGATCAGGTGCCCCATGACTGCCTCCTGGGATGGCTCTTCTTTGCAAAATTCCAGAGGAGACGACTGTGTCTCAGGTGTGGGCTCCCACTCTGTAACAGATGGAAAGCACAATTTTCTATGAGCAGGTAGAGGCAGGACCGTGGAATGCACACTGGGTGGACAAGCTCAGTAAAAACTGGATCCCAAGAGGGCTGCAAGACCTGGATGACATGAAGACAGAGGGGCAAGAGAGGGTGTCCATGTGAGATACAAGACAGGAGAAGGAGGGCCAGGGATTTGGTTCAGTGGTTCCGGTGCCTGCCTGGAAAGTGCAAGGTCCCAAGTTCGATCCCCGGTAACCACATACAACAATGCTGAGCGTGGTGGCTCACAACTGTAATCCCAGCACTCAGAGGCAGGAGGATTGCTGTGAGTTCAAGGCTGAGCTGAGGGCCAGCCTGAACTACAAAAGCGAGACCCTGTCTCAAAAAAGAAAAGACAGAAATATATATATATATGATAAGAGCAGGTATATTTCCCTTGGAGGAAGCAGGTGATGGGTGCCCCACCTGACTCTGCAGTGGCGCCAGAGATGCTGCATCACATGAAATACATATTGGATAGGGAAGGCTTTCCCTTCTCCCTCTCTGGAGTGGTGTTCTGGGTTGGTATTTCATTTCTAATTCTGTCTTCCAACAGCTTCAAGGAACAGTCTGGTGTGGTGGGCAGGGCTGCCTTGCTGTGCGCTGTGTGCCCCTGACCTGCCCAGAGGAGGTAGACAGGTGACATGGGTGGAGGGGGACTGCCTGCTGCCAAGGGAGCCCCACACACAGGCTCAGAGGCAAGAGAGAATAAAGAGCAGGAGATGTGCAGAAGGCTGCGGGGCCGAACCGTGGACAGGTGACGGTGATGAGGTAGCTGAGGCAGAAGACTGCCTAAACTGGGGCTGATATGATGATCAAGGTGCATCATAAAGATGGCTCTGGAGCCACGTACGGAGGTTGGAGTAGAGCTGGTGAGCAGGAGACCAGTTAAAGAAACCAGGAGAGGGGGCCGGGGAGTTAGCTCAGTGGTTCCGGCGCCTGTCTCGCAAGCGCAAGGACCCGGGTTTGATTCCCTGGTAACCACATAACAATACTGGGTGTGGAGACCCATACCCAGCAGCAACCAGTACCATATACCACAGTGCCGGGCGTGGTGGCTCACGCCTGTAATCCCAGCACTCGGGAGGCAGAGGCAGGAGGAGAATTGCTGTGATGTGAGTTGGAGGCTGAGCTCAGGGCCAGCCTGAACCACAAAGTGAGACCCTGTCTCAGAAAACCTTAAAAAAGAAAAAAAAGAAAGAAAGAAACCAGGAGAGCCGGGTATGGTGGTGCACGCCTGTAATCCCAGCACTGGGGAAGCTGAGGCAGGAGAGGGGGCCGAGAGTTTGAGGCCAGTCTGTACTACAAAACGAGACTCTATCTCAAAAGACCAAAAGAAGAAAGAAAGAACAATCCAGGTGGAAAATAAGGGTCCACAGCAGTTGTGTGGAAAAAGGAGAGAGGTCAGGCACAGTGGTGTGCACCTATTACCCCAGCACTCAGGAGACTAAGGCAGGAGCACTGCTTGAGTTGAGTTGGACAGCAGCCTGGGTCAGATTACCAAAAAGCAGTTATGGTCGCAAGCAGAGGCTGATGAAATCGCAGGGCATATCCATACAAGGAGACACTACGCAGTCAGATTCGAGTGCATTATGGTGAGTAAAGAAAACGAGATTCTGAAGTGGACAAGGAGATTGACAGTGTACTTAACAGATCCTCAGTATCCACCTGAGGATTTAGCTCAGTGGCACTGTGCCTGCCTGGCAAGCACGAGGTCCTGAGTTCCATCCCTGGTACTGTTTTTTAAAAGAAAAATTTGAAAATCCACACACATTAAGTCATTCCTGAATATTCTCCAGATCAGTTGCAGGACCTTTCTCAGACACTAGAAATATGTGGATGCTCAAGTACCTTACTTAAACTTGTATGTGTGTGTGTGTGTGTGTGTGTCTCAGTGCTAACAGTGGAACTCAGGGCCTCTGCGTGCTATGCAAGAGCTCTATTACTGAGCTATATCTCTAGCCTTCAAACAATGTAATTTTTTTTTTTTTTTTTTTTAGGTTTTTTGAGACAGGGTCTCGCTTTTTTGTGGTTCAGGCTGGCCCTGAGCTCAGCCTCAAACTCACATCACAATCCTCCTGCCTCTGCCTCCCGAGTGCTGGGATTACAGGCGTGAGCCACCACGCCCGGCACTGTGGTATGTGGTACTGGTTGCTGCTGGGGTGACTCTCTACACC
>PVIR01038546.1:0-14415 GCA_004026965.1 Petromus typicus | reverse complement strand
GTCTATAATTTCTGTCTCACCTTTTAAATGTTACTGATCTGTCATATCACATAAAATTAAAATAGGTGCAAGCTGTAGCCATTCTATTTCATTGTAAGCACTGATTTTCTCTACTTGTTAAGAGTTTATTGTATCCTGCATTACTAATCAGGAAGGGTTACATGAAGACTCATTATTAGTTGGAAATGATAGCAAAATACGTTTACTAGAGCCATCATTGAATACAGTTTTTGAAAAATAGAAAACTATGGTTCACAAAGAAATGAATCATATATGAAATTGCATTGCATAATAACTTTTGGAATATTGTTAATACAGATGTCTTTGTACAAATGGGTACAGATATGTGTACAGATATTTAATCAAAATTACTTTCTTCATGAGCATAACACCATGCGAAATTAGTGTACCAGATTTTAAAAATTTTTGCGTTGATTTCATTTAGCCAGTACATACTTTTAAGTATAGATAATTTATCTTATTTTTCAGCATTTGAAATTTTGTGTCTATTAAATCAATTCAAAGAAAGCCATCGTATATAGAAAATACAGTGCCCCCATAGACCTACTATCAAAATACTTTCAATATTTCTAATTTCAAATATAAAAATTAAGTCATCTTCATCAACTATATTTTGTCTAAAGCATTTAGAAGGTAAATTTTAGAGAAGTTGTTAGGGAATAAATGACTTCTGTGTATTTATACAGATTTCAAAAGAATAATAACAAATATTCCAATATCAACATGACTACTGATAGACAGTTTACATTACTACGTAAATCCTTTTAGCCTAGGAATAAATTTATATATATATATATATTTATATTTATATATATATATAGTGTTTAATTTCAAATGTACATATAGTTCCAAATAATGTAAATGTACACCTTTCTACATACTCATACACAAACTGGAGAACATATCTGCCCCCCTACTATTATAAATAGAATATTAAACTTTAAACACCAAAAAGATTTTTTAAAGATCCAATTAATGCCACAACTTTGAAGGTTCAGATAATTCTAGCCTAATGAAGATCCAAACTAATGCAGCACTATACATTGGAGGAATTGTTCACTGGCCTTCCAACTGCGACTGTATTCGTACAGCAGGTCCGCGCTAACACGTTACTGCAAACCTAGTGGCATACATCTGTGGAAATATATTCTCCCACACATCTGGAGAACAGGATCTGAAATCAAAGTGCGACTAGGACGAGTTCACTCAGAAGTCTGTGAAAGAATTAGTACCATGTCTCCGCCTGGCTTCTGGTGGCTACTGCCTATCCTTGGGGTTCTAGGCTTACAGATGTATCACCAGTCTCTGCTTCTGCTTCGCAGCATTTTCTTCCTCTGTCTCAAGTATCCTTCTCTGTTCTCTTCCAAGGGCCTCACTCTTGGCATTTAGGTTCCCTCCGAACCGGGATGATCTTACGTGCAAAAGATCCCATTTCCAAATAAAGTCACATGTATAGGCACTAAGAGTTAGAACTGGTAAATACTGTTTTTTTTTGGGGGGGGGCACATTTCAGTCTCAGAGTATTTATACTTTGCACTTAATTTATTCGAACTATTGAGTGTTTTATTTCCTTTACAAAATAGTACAACTAAAAGAGTGTGTAGAGAAAAGGATGAGCACATGACTCCCCGATATGTTGTCACTCTAGATTGCTGCTGTACCGTCCCAGATACATTTCCTTTGTAACTTTCGGTCAGACTTCACAGTGGTTGTTTTTCTGCCTCACTATGACTTAGGAAAACCTCAGACTACCACTGAGTGACATGATCGATATGCTCTTCTGAAGTAAGCGACAGAGGCTTTGTTCAAATCTTTTATCCATCGGCTAGTGGCTACATACATACATTAAGCATGTTATTTAATCTAAGTCCCAGTGCCTTCATCAGCAAATTCTGGGTAACGATAGTAGCATGGAAAATGTTAAGAGTACTGGTCACCGTCCCTACATATTTTCTCTGTACCTGCCTGCATAGTTGTCCTGAAACTATAGTCAGTCAAAGTCCCTAACAGGGCTGTTGCTGACCTTTCAGACACAGCCCAGGGTTACATTACTACCTCATTAATTAATCTGGTGGAATCCTACAGATTTCTTCTATCAAATCCCAATTTCTGTTCAAAGTTTTCATGATCTTACCCCCGTGTCTTGTAGACTCCTGACCATTTCAATGGAAAGTCACAATCATTTGAGGACTGTGTCTACTAGGGTGTCAAAATAGTTAAGGAATTCAATTAAATTTTTAAACCTGTCATTTTGATTGATTGAGTTTTTATGAGGTAACAGTAGCGGCAAAGGTATTGGTGTTGTTCTGACATGGTTATGTCATATGAGAAATATAGCCAAAATGACAGGCACATGTTATACATGTAAAGCCAAGTTCAAACGGCTGCTCTGCTTTTCACTGGCAGCATGACCTCAGCTTTGATCACCCTCTTTGTTTTTAAAATCCACGTAATATATTTTTGTTTCAGTTTTCTTGGTGATCACTAGAGATACACGAGAGCATCAAGGCAATGTCCAGCTAACAGAAAATTCTAGACAGATGGTAGCTAAAAAGAAAAGCATCTCTATAGTGATGATGATGATGATGATGATAATTCAGAAAGAGAATTTACAGTGAAATGATTTATCTTACTTCATTTTGAAGCACAAGCCAGGGTTTGTTATGTTGTATTAGAATAATGACTTTAAAAATGTAACATTTTGGGCCAGGGATATAGCTCAGCGGTTCCGGTGCCTGTCTTGCAAGAGCAAGGACCCAGGTTCGATCCCCGGTAACCACATACAATCCTGGGCATGGAGACTCACGCCCAGCAGCAACCAGTACCACACACCACAGTGCCGGGCGTGGTGGCTCATGCCTGTAATCCCAGCACTCGGGAGGCAGAGGCAGGAGGATTGCTGTGATGTGAGTTTGAGGCTGAGCTCAGGGCCAGCCCGAACTTCAAAAGCAAGACCCTGTCTCAAAAAACCTAAAAAAAAAAAAATAAGTAACATTTTAAGGCTTCGAGTTTTATTTCCCCATTCCAATTAATTTCAGGTCTTTTGTGTTAATCCTTTTCTGTTTAGATTCACTTATATACAATGAATATCTTGTTATATTTTATAAAATATAGCCACTCATCAGCCTATCTTTTTTTAAAGATACATTTAAATCAGAGAAATATAATACATCAAAAGATTCAAAAATATGTTATTAATCTCAAATTTTATTAGTAAAGTAATACACTTGCCTCATAATGAATGGCAGATATGTAGCAATATTAACAAATTAGCTAGAGAAATAGTCAAATATGTATTTGAGAAATATAGTCAACTATGTATGAGAAATATAGTCAACTATGTATTTTCTTTCAATAAAGACCCACATAATTCTTTGCTGTTATTTTAAAATTTTAATAAGTCATACTAAGAACTGATTGTGTTTGAGAAAAATTATTTGACAATGCTGAGAAGTGAAAACTATTCAACCTTATTGGGGCACGTGGATTTGTCTTGTTATTTTTATTTGGACAGTAATAAAGTTTCAAGAATAATATTTCTTAAAGTGACACAGGATGATATGTCACACTGTTGACTTAAACGTCTAAGAAAAGGTAAATAGAAATAGACTTTCTTTGAAACTAAAGTACTTCTTGCCCTTAAGAGAAAACTTAAACATCATTAAAGGGAAAAAAATCTACATTTTTCTTCATTACTAATTTCAAAATATTCCCTGCCCTATTGGATCTGAATTGAAGGTGATTTGTTTTGTTTTGTTTTATTTTGTTTGTTTTTGAGACAGAGTCTCACTTTTGTAATTCAGGCTGGCCCTGAGCTTTAGCCTTGAACTCAGAGCAGTCCTCCTGCCTCTGCCTCCCAAGTGCTGGGAGCCACCAGCACTGGCACTGGGAGCCGCCATGCCTGGCACTGTGTAGGCTTTCTGGATATGTACCAAACCCATTTTAAAAAAAAAATCCTAACCTCACACCCTGTAGAAATCGTTCGGAACGTAATGAGGAAGTGGTT
The DNA here is from genome assembly GCA_004026965.1 of Petromus typicus. NCBI lineage: Eukaryota > Metazoa > Chordata > Mammalia > Rodentia > Petromuridae > Petromus > Petromus typicus. The sequence goes on along the minus strand of PVIR01038546.1, from coordinate 10,388 downwards.
CTTGGTGTTAGTCAATACAGCCCTTCCGCAACTCTGTGAAATGATTTCCATCATGAGTGCTTAACGTTGAAATGAGATGTGAGGCACAGCAGATTAGACACTGAGCATATTAACATTCTGTCACGGAAATGTCAGCTGTGGGTCCCTAAAAAAATCCTATCATCTGCATTTGTGGTCCGTAAGCATCTTGATGATATTCTGGCCAGTCTGTCAGTCACCCGTTGCTGTCCACCTCACAGCGTTTTCTGTTACACTGTGTGGGTGTTGATTCTGCCGCCATGGCAGGACTTATTTTTCCTGTTTCCGCTTCCGGGACCCTCTTTGGTTCTCATACTGTCCCTCTTGCAGAGGCTGCCTGAGAGTGCTGTCCAACTGTGGAACAGTTTCTAATACGTGTTATGACCCTGGTTTTGAAGACTCTTGGTGCATCCTTCCTTCCTTCCTTACTTTGTTTTCCATTATTGCTTTTAACGATCTTGCCAATCCAGCCAATCTTGTCTTGTTCTGTTCAATACACTTGTCTTACTTTGTAGCTTCTCTTTTTCACTCACGTCAATTCCTTTTGCTGGAATAATTTTCCCTCATAGTAGGGGAATGTAGCATGTCAAATATAGTCCCCTTCACTAAGGCTGAATTGTCATGTACCTTCATCTGTAGTTCTAAAATTTTCTTAAGGGAAAAAATCATTTTGATCTTCTGTAACATTTACCATTCTATAGCTTTTTTTTTTTTTTTTTTTGAGACAGGGTCTCGCTTTGTGGTTCAGGCTGGCCCTGAGCTCAGCCTGAAACTCACATCACAATCCTTCTGCCTCTGCCTCCCGAGTGCTGGGATGACAGGCGTGAGCCACCACGCCCAGCACTGTGATATGTGGTGCTAATTGCTGCTGGGTGTGGGTCTCCACACCCAGTATTGTTATGTGGTTACCGGGGAATCGAACCCGGGTCCTTGCGCTTGCAAGACAGGCGCTGGAACCACTGAGCTAACTCTCCGGCCCTACCATTCTATAGCTTTTACATTGGCCTTTGTCCTACTTTGCAGTATACTTATATTGTGCATCTACTTGTCTCTTCAACTAAACGAGAATTTAGGTAGCATTAATGTTTGTTTCTTTACAGAATGTGTGTTTGAGTCTCTTTAGAAAAGTTCATTAATTATTTAATAAAAGTATCTGTTGAAAAGAACTAAAAGTTCTCCCTTCCTCATCTATAGAAGGATAATATTGATTTTTTTTTGAAAAAGCACTTTGCTTTCTGAAAATCAGTGGCATTTTAATCAAGCCAGTAATGTTTCCAGCCACCAGTATTTCAGATATTTTGAAAATTTATGGAAGGACAGATTATTTTTCCTCATTTTCTGAGGAAATATTGAAGAAGTACCTATTTTCAAACGCTAGCATTAAAGTAATAAAACACAAAACAAGCAAAAGTAAAAAATAAATAAATAAATAAAAATAAGCAAGATTTATTCAGTCCCTGAAAGAAAAATATAATCCTGAATGAATAAGTATTTCATATTTAATTTTAGTGTTAAAAGAAGTCCAAAGTTAACTGTATGGCAGGGAAATATTCCCACAGCTTACAAGATTCTAAACAGCAGCTACACTGTAGCACTGAATCAAGTCTTTCCGTATATTCGGCTCCTGTAGCATGGCTCGGAATGATACCTGCCTTGTATCAGAGTGAAGCTTCATGGGGTGACAGCAGAAGCCTGGACATTTACTCTGAATCGCACTTCTGTGGGTCAGAACACTCGGTGGCCAGAACTAAGGGACTTCACAGACAGGAATTTCCATAGTTTGTTTTTATTTTGAAGCAGTTGTACAAGTCTCCTCCAATGCTGGGCCTTCATTGATGTCTAGGCACTGTTAAAGATTGGATGATATAAAGCTCTGAGGGCGAACCAGAATAAGGCTTCGAGTCAGCCGTGAGTGACAATACAGCAAGCATACACTTCAGTAGACTGAGGGGAAAGCGTAAATCACTAAGACTGTACTTCACGGAAGAAAGCTGAAGTCTGGCTTTACAACCTGACAAAAGATAGTTTTTCAGTACTTCATTTCATACCTGCATGAAGAAGAGATTTTTTCATATGACTGGCCTTTTGGGCATTGTGGGAATTTTTTTTGTTTTTTGTTTTTGTTTTTGTTTTGTTTTGTTTTTTGAGACAGGGTCTCACTTTATAGTTCAGGCTGATCCCAGACTCACCATTGTAGCCCAGGCGAGTCTCAAACTCATAGCAATCCTCCTGCCTCTGCCTCCCGAGTGCTGGGATTATAAGCTTGAGCCACCATGTCTGACACTGTGCTGTGTAGTACTGGTTGCTGGTGGGTGTGAGTCATTAGGCCCGGCATTGTTGTATGTTGCTACTGGGGATCGAACTAGGGCCCTTGCTCTTGCAAGGCAGGTGCCTGAACCACTGAGCTAAATCCCCAGCCCCAATCATAGGCAGTTTTTAATCCATTAGCTAAATTACAATGTTTAAAGTATACATGTATTTTTAGAATGGGTATATACAGTCTAAAGTGATTTGTAATCATATTATTCTCAGATTGCATAGTGTTATAGATATATCCTGTACCCCTTTCTACACAGTTCTCAATGTATTTTTAATAATATTGGACTTATCTCAACATATAGCATCTATGGAGAAGTGAACAGTTTATATTGACATAGAATGCTAATATAATGCTTTATTTAATGTGAAAATTCTCAATTTATAGTATTTTAAGGTTTATAATAGAGACATTTCAATAAATAAGAGTTTAAGATACTATTTATTTGAACTTTGCTATGTTCAGTTTGTGTAAAAAGTTGAGTTTACCTTACTGAAATACACATTTTTATTTCACACTTAATATATTTATAATTATTTGTCATTCACATTTCCATTTTCATCACCTAGCCAAAGATCTCATTAAGTGGTATATATTATATTCTTCTGTAGTTTGACACTCTGACTTCTAATTACTGCTAGTTTTGCTATGAACTTCATAAGGCCACACATTAGACATGTTTTCGTTTAGATTAGCCTCTGCTACCTAATCCCCTAAGAATTAATCTGAATACCTAGACAGAATTTATATAGAACTTGAAGAAATATCATATATGTGGTAGCTGTGTGTTTTCGAATAACAGCCGCTGTTATTTTCAATAGTGTGTGTGAGCACTGTGGACAAGTACATAATACTTCATACCAAGACCGGTAATGGGGAAGACTGTCAGACATCTGTAATTTGTACCCTTGTCTCTGTTTTTATGGCTGACTCTTCCAGTTTCTCCCCCTCTTTGCCTTTTGTTTATTATATTTCAAATTGTTTTTAAGCGGTTACACCAGGGATTAAGCCCCTTGGGTACGGCCCATTACATTTTGAATATCGGTGCAATTCCAAGTTATTTCAACCCTGGCATTAATCTCACTTAAAGCAATAAAAAGCAAATAGTGGTAAAAGGCAAGATGCATAAAGCATTACTTTAAACAGTTAAAAAAAAAAAAAAAGAAAGAAAGAAAGAAAGATGTTAAATGTTCCCGCTCTAGGAGCCTCCTGCAGCTCTTGATACATTTGTGTGCAACTGAGCGAGAGAAAGAGGAGCAGTGGGATTATTAGTGGCGAGAGAAGCTTACAAGGAACATGAAAAGGGAACCGCTTTGCTTTTTGCCTCCTTTCTTCCAGCATGCAGTTAAAAAAGAGAGAATCATTTAAACGAGCTCCTGTAGAACTCTCTTTCACTGGTTTCTTTTCTTACGTAAAGTTACCAACAGGTTCATTCATAAGGTGATGTTGAAGGTTGTTTCACTGTCGAGAAGGCCCAGTTAGGGCGGTTTGTAAAGGGTACCACCCAAGTATAAAGATGCCTGGTAGGAAAATAAGGCTTTTCTATGAAAAGAGCAGCAGCCCATCAGATCTTTCCTTTTCAACCAGGCAGGTCCCCCCCTCAGAAAGATTAATTACAGTCAGGTTGAGAAGATAGCCTTGCTGTGCGTGGTCGTGCGTGAGTATTTGTGTGGGGGAGTGTGTGTGTGGAGGGGGAGTGGGTCTGTGTTTTCCCCCCTCGACATTAGAAAGATAAAAGGTGTGATTAGTGTGCAAAGAGCCTCTGATCAAACCGGCTCAGAGGTTTGTGACAGGAAGTTCAAACACTTTATGGATCATTGGTGCTGACAGGTAGATCACACAGGGCTTAAACAGATGTTTAGTGGGAAGATGAATGTGTGAGATCTCAAACCCGCGGTCCTCTTTTTGCTTGGCCACTTTAGTCTGTGAAGTATTAAACGTGGCTAAAGCAGCCGACTCCTCTCCAAAGAGTGAAAAAGTTACTAACAAGCTTCTATTAAATTTCAGCCTTTCTTTTCTTGTCAGGATTAAGACAGCTGAGATTTGAAAGTTACCAAACTTTGTAGGGGAGCCAATGACTCTCACCACACGTTTTTTCTGGGGGTATGAACCGTTCATTGATTACATTAGGGATGTTTTTGCCTCCTAAGCTGTGTTTGGGAATTTCAGATTAAATAGGTAGAATAGTCAAGGAAAATTAAATCTAGCCAAGTTCCAGAAGTGTTGAAGAAAATGTCATTTATGTTGGTAATTTCTGAAGACAAAACTGGAAGAAATAACTTATCATTATGAAAATCTAGGCATTCATATAATAACAATTTCCATAGTGAATTATTATCTCTTAACAATTCTTTATAAATATGTACAACTAGTGCACACTATGAATTCCTTCTATTTCCTCCTGTGGCCAAAAGTGAAACTTATAAACTGAGTATATGCACATTTTGGATATGTGTGTTCTCTGAGGTTAAATATGTTAGCCCTCAATTATTGATTTATTATTGCTATCACAGGAGAATGTGTATCTAAGATTTCTGTCAGTTGGATTAATATATCAGGCTGCTGGTACAGTGTTTCTAGGCATCACGATAAATCGCCTAAACTTTGTTATTTGTAGAATCCTACCACCTGGCAGAGAGAACTCCCAATGCCATCATGATTCTGAAAAGGTCCTTATCGAGTCTAAGGAAACAGTTATGTATAATTGACAGTGTAAGAGAAAAGAATCGATTTTTGCATATTTTGCACATTCTGATGACCATTTCTCAACTCTTTTGGTATTTAATTCAGGTTAATCAAAGTGACATCACTACACATACCAAGAAGGCAATTAACAGTCTTGTGTGAATAGACAGATATGAAATACTGAATATGAATGCGTCCTTAAAATGATAAGACTTGTACATAAAAACAAAAAGCTCAGAAGAGGAAGAAATAGTACTGGAGGTTGAGGAGGTAAATAGAAAAGGAAAAGGATAAGGTAAACAATGATCATTTAATGGAAAAAGTCATAGTTCTCTCTCTTGTGATCTACTGCAGTATTACCTAATGCTTCCTTTTAGAAATCACTATATATATATATATATATCTCCTTTGACTATGCTCCCAATCTGTTTTGTGCTACCAAAATCATTGAGAATCCAAGAAGCTTAAATTTTAAACCAGTACGTACTAAAAATAGTATACAAAGCTCCTGTTAACATACACGGACAATAAGAAGACTAATAAGATGCAATTCTTGTTTCTAAGGAGTTTAGATTTAAGGGGAAAGGTGCTTCTGTGTGTGTGTGTGTATGTGTGTGTGTGTGTGTGTGTGTGTATGTGTGTGTGCATGTTTGTGTGTCTGTGTTAAGAAGTGAAAGGAGATTGCTTGGAAATTTCATATAGACTTTACTTTATCGCTAATGTAGTCTGACTAAAGACACCGTGAATTTCAGTCACCTTGAAAGATCTCTTCCACTGCAGTTGAATTCTTAGTATCTGGCATCTCAGGCAGGAAATCATTTTACCTCACCTCACTCTCATTCCTGGGTTTTTTTTTTTTCTTTCTCTCTTTAAAAAAAAAAGAGAAAGAGAAAGAAAAAATCTAAGAGTAGTTTGTAAGCAACTTTCACAATTATTTCTTACCCAGAATGTGGGACTGCCTGTTTGAATGTTTCCAAGAAAGTATTGTTCTTATGTGACAACAGGTCAGAGAGACTCTGCATTAATTACACTAACATATGGTTATTAACAGATTCGAGCACAGGGAGCAGTACTTTACCATGTTATCTTCCACATAGTCAGATGTGAGCCATATTGTCAGCGCTGGTAGCTATTGTTTCACTCATTTACTTCACAGAGCTAATTACTCCCTAATAATAACTTTACCTTGGAGTTTTTCACTTGCTCGTGCCAGCAAACCTGTTCACACTACATATGCTAATTATTGGCACTTATTCATTATGTTAAGATAGCTTTAAGTTCAAGCTGTGCAGCCTGGCTTTCGGTATTGAGCCAGCTGGCTGCAAAGTTCCACCTTTTTTTTTTTTTTTTTTTTTTTTTTTTGCTAAAGTCATTAAAAGTTTTAATATGGGCCCATCTTGTTCTCTTTACAAGCTCAATCTTTCAGGAATTCAAATGAATGCGCAGTTACCCGTGGACAATTGCAAGTTATAACAAGAAGGTCTTTGCCTTTCTGTGAGAATCTCGGAAAGCTTCAAGTTCATCCCTGTGAGTTTACAGAAGATGGGTAGACTCGTTCGCATTGAAACTATCTGGCTCTTGTGTCTATTTGCTTCCTCCATCCACAGACCGGATGTGGGCGTGGGTGGACGCCCACGGGCATTCATGCACACACTTCCACTCTCCTGCCGGTCCATTTCCCTTCGGAACTGGTCTTACCTTCCAATACTGTTTCATTGTTGCCTGTCTCAATGATAGAGAAGCTGGAATGTCATCGTTTGGACGACGTCCTTTCTGACATTCTCCTCCAAAATTTCTTTCCTTGGTATTTTTCTTACCGTTCCTCGTTTCAGGAGACCTAGTAGCAATGCCAGGGCCAAAGACTGTGCTTGAACTCTGTTCAGGATTCCTGTGGATATCAGCAGGAGTTAATATTTAAGTGTTGTTTTCAGTCAAAGTAAAATATGGTTTCTCTGGTTTTAATGAACAAATAGCTTCGTTTGGTTCACATCCAAATATAATTAGTAACTACTACCACTCAATTAAATCTCCAACTTTGATGAGTACGAATCGCAATGGATTTGACCTTTTTAGGTGATAGATTTTAGGGGAAGTCTTCTAGGAGTTAGAGCAGGATATATACTCACCAAAACTGACTAAAATTACTTTCTATCTTAAAAAAAGATAACTTTCAAAACATTCAACCTTCTGATATTCACTTTCACACAATTATTCCATTACTTAATAGTTCAGTAAAGGCACTAAGCATGGGAATCATGAAATAGGTACAGTATTGAACAAAAAGTGGTATACATGCATTATTCTGTTTAGAAGAGAAAATTAGGAGATAGAAGTTTATTTCAGCCATAATAAAAAAAACCAAGGTGTTTGATGGTTGCAACTGTATATTTCATCAGATAGTTGCTTTTTCTGTTTACTATCTATATTTTGTTCAGTTAGTAATTTGCTACGAGGATACTGAAGGGTAGTGTCCACTTCAGCTTAAGGAATACCCTACACGTAAGTTTTCCAATGCTCGTAAGGATTGATGAACTGTACTGTGTTTTAGGGTACATAGATACGAATATATAGAATAAAAATGGAAAGGGAAGAGAATGCAAATGTCTTTGCATTTCTCTCCACCGAGAGCTCCCTACAAGTGGTAATATTGGTTAGAGGCAGACAGGATGTTGCGAAGTGATTGTGTCCAGCGGAAATCCAGCTTTTTCAGTGAACCTCAAAGTATTTTCACTGGAATGAGTCCATATAAAATGCCTCTTTTTCCATTTCACATAGTTATTTAAGAATGTAGTTGGCCAATGAGAACTAGGTAGTCAATATTGCATTAATGAATTGCTAGTTTTAAATATTGACACAAATTGGGATATGAAGATGTTTTATAGGAATTTAAAGACAGATATTAGCCATTTACACATTCATTTAATGATTCAGTGTATGAGTTATCTTGTGCTACGTGGGTGAGATAGGATATAGCTGTTACTAATTTAAGAGTCACAAGTTATTGCGCATAGTGGGACATGCCTGTAATCTCAGCTACTCGGGGGATTGAGGCAGGACCGCAAAGCCAGCCTGGACAATTTAGTGAGACCTTGTCTCAAAGTAAAAGGCTGGGGAAGTAGATCAGGGCACAGTGTCCTTCTAGCATGCTTGAGGCCCTGGGTTATGAACCCCTGAGAACAGTACAACAACCCCCCACCCCACAGTATAAGCTGCAACTTAAATACAAGACACTTTTCTCTAAAAAACAATTTCAGATACTAATGGTAGCTTTCCAGGTTCTGTTAATAGAGGCTATTGTATGTGACTTTTGATTATCGTAGGTCTGTGTGTGATTTAATAACAAAATGTGGCTGCTGTTCCATAGGGACTAGCGCGTGCCGAGCCTTACCAATGGTTTCTTTTCAGAGTATTTGGAGAGTTAAATCAAAACAAAATAAAATCATAATTGCAGTGATTAAGAACTGTAACTGAGAAGTCTAACTAGGCCACTTCACGTTCCTTGCTGTAACTTCAAAAATCTGTTTGTTCAGAATGAAATGACCGATGAAGCAAGAACACATTGTTCAATGAAAATAGTAAATTTTGAGTTTGAAACCATTGAACACTCCATGGAAAGTTCTGAGACTTGGATATATGTCCAGAGGTTACAGTTTGAGGCTTTTGAAATTGCTAGTATGTATCAGCATGATAAAACATTTAATAATTCATTATTAGCCATAGAAGACTAAGTAAGAACTCATCCGAGCTATTCTGTATTTTACTCAGTCATCAAGTTTCACCCTTTTTTATTTGGCTTTAATATTTTCTGTCACCTTGACTCGTGTCTATGTGTTTATAGGATCGATCCGGCCATTTTCTATTTCATGGAGGAAGATAATTTCTTTTCTTCTCTGCCCCTAGACTATTGACTCCCAGACACGTTCCTTAAATTTTCATCTTAAATGGATGGGGGCTCAAGGAAGACTTAGTAAAAATGAAATCGGTGTCTCAGAGTTTGCTCTTTCGTGGTGGTGCTAGATCCCATCGCATAATTTAGACTAAGCTTAATGAGGTTCTTAGGGTAAATCCTACAACCAGATGAGAGATCCTGAACTAGTGCTGAGGCTGATGTCAATGCTTGTATCAGACTCCAAGGAAGGCCCAACTTTTGTATTCGTTTTCAGTGTGGTAGTTCATGTTCTAGGTTTACCTTAAAACTTTTTCATTCTTATACTTGGCAACTGAACCTAAGGACTTCACACTGAGCTATAACCTCTACTCCTTTCTTATTTTTTCATTTTGAGACAGGATCTCATTTCTTCACTAAGCTGCCTGGCCTGGGCTTGAATTTGCGATTCTCTTGCCCCCAATCTTCCAGAACACTGAAGGAAGTTACAGGAAAAAACTGTAACAAACTGTAAACAAATAGATTTTTGAAGTTACAGGAAAAAACTCTTTGTAGCTTGAAAAGGCATTAAGCACTAATCCTTCAAAGTGCCACAGTTGAAAACCCCTGAATTTCTGGTGGGTGATGACAGAGCATACAATGTGAGCACACTCTGATCACACAAAAGGAACCAGTATGTCGTCGTCATTCGGTGATAGCCACTACCATTTGAAATGCTAAAACATGGAAAAAGAGTAGCATTTAAAAAACTTTTCAGAAATTATACCATCGTATGATATCTTAGTGAACTATGTGTTCCTGAGAGAGAATACCTGCAGAAAGGAACCTTAAGTCAGACATCTTTGTCCTGGCCTCCAGTTTCAGAGGGTGCAGTTGTAGTCAGCGGGCGCCATGGTGCTTTGGCCTCTCGCAGGAAGAAACATCAGGGCAGGAGAGTGCGGTAGAAGAAACATGCTCACCTCATGGTGCAAAGGTGGTCAGGGAGGGAACACAGAGTAGAACCCTGGGCAAGATACAGTCCCCAAAGATATATCCTGTAACCCGCTCCTCTCAATAAGATATCATCTCATAGATTTCCATCATCTCCCAGAAATCTCTGTCAAATTATGAATCATTCAGTGTATTAATCCAGAGATGAAGTCATCTCTGTATAAAACTTAGTTATAGAGCTTAGATAACATGAAATAAAAGTCAGTAGAATTAAAAAGATTAAAAAACAAATTCACAGTTACAGCCTCCCATTCCAGTTGCTATTCCAGAGCTCAACCTCTGAACCTTGCTACCTTCATATTACCCGTAGGGGACATTCCAGAGCCAAACTATCCTGACATCAAAGATAGACAAAGCAAAATACTCCTACAGGGGCCTTGCAAAGCAGAATGTTTAGGTATTTAATTTTATTGAAAAATAAAACCTAGTACAGTGTTTTAGGTTGCTCAAGTTCAGTCGTGCTCCTGAAAACCTTACAGAATCAGATGGACC